>JAPYXD010000734.1:1800000-2094130 GCA_030998225.1 Diplolepis rosae | reverse complement strand
CATTTGAGATTGCTGAGCGAAAACAAAATTAGATAAGTTTAACACAAGGAAGCCATTTATGGACTAACTCGTCAAATAATCGCTAATACTAAAAGAGAGGCGTAAAAACAGACTTCGGTTTCTAATAGCAGTCACTTTGCGCTACATTAAGAAAAATAAATATAAGAATTTGAATTTGCGGAACGAAAACAAAATTAGCAAAGTTTCACACAAGGAAGCCATTTATGGACTAACTTGTCAAATAATCTCTAATACTAAAACAGAGGGGTAAAAATAGACTTTGGTTTCTAATATTTGTCACTTTGCGCTACATTAAGAAAAATAAATATAAGAATTTGAGTTTGCGGAGCGAAAACAAAATTAGCAAAGTTTCACACAAGGAAGCCATTTATGGACTAACTTGTCAAATAATCTCTAATACTAAAACAGAGGGGTAAAAATAGACTTTGGTTTCTAATATTTGTCACTTTGCGCTACATTAAGAAAAATAAATATAAGAATTTGAGTTTGCGGAGCGAAAACAAAATTAGCAAAGTTTCACACAAGGAAGCCATTTATGGACTAACTCGTCAAATAATCTCTAATACTAAAACAGAGGCGTAAAAACAGTGTTCGGTTTCTAATAGCAGTCACTTTGCGCTACATTAAGAAAAATAAATCTAAGAATTTGAGTTTGCGGAGCGAAATCAAAATTAGCAAAGTTTCACACAAGGAACCCTTTTATGGACTAACTTGTCAAATACAATCGAAAACTAAAACAGAGGGTAGAAGACTTCGGGTTCTGACAGCAGTTATATTGTGCTACATTAAGAAAAATAAATATAAAAATTTGAGTTTACGGAGCGAAAACAAAATTAGCAAAGTTTCACACAAGGAAGCCATTTATGGACTAACTCGTCAAATAATCGCTAATACTAAAACAGAGGCGTAAAAGAAGAGTTCGGTTTCTGATAGCAGTTATTTTGTGCTACATTAAGAAAAATAAATTTACAAATTTGAGTTTGCGGAGCGAAACCAAAATTAGCAAATTTTGACACAAGGAACCCATTTATGGACTAACTTGTCAAATACAATCGAAAACAAAACCAGAGGGTAGAAGACTTCGGTTTCTGACAGCATTTATATCCTGCTACATTAGGAAAAATAAATATAAATTTTGAGTTTGCGGAGCGAAACCAAAATTAGCAAATTTTGACACAAGGAACCCATTTATGGACTAACTTGTCAAATACAATCGAAAACTAAAACAGAGGGTAGAAGAAGACTTCGGGTTCTGACAGCATTTATATCCTGCTACATTAGGATAAATAAATATACAAATTTGAGTTTGCGGAGCGAAAACAAAATTAGCAAAGTTTCACACAAGGAAGCCATTTATGGACTAACTTGTCAAATAATCTCTAATACTAAAACAGAGGCGTAAAAACAGTGTTCGGTTTCTAATAGCAGTCACTTTGCGCTACATTAAGAAAAATAAATATAAAAATTTGAGATTGCGCAGCGAAAACAAAATTAGCAAAGTTTCACACAAGGAACCAATTTATGGACTAACTTGTCAAATAATCACTAATACTAAAACAGAGGCGTAAATACAGACTTCGCTTTCTGATAGCAGTTATTTTGTGCTACATTAAGAAAAATAAATATAAAAATTTGAGTTTGCGGAGCGAAAACAAAATTAGCAAAGTTTCACACAAGGAAGCCATTTATGGACTAACTCGTCAAATAATCGCTAATACTAAAAGAGAGGCGTAAAAACAGACTTCGGTTTCTAATAGCAGTCACTTTGCGCTACATTAAGAAAAATAAATATAAGAATTTGAGTTTGCGGAGCGAAAACAAAATTAGCAAAGTTTCACACAAGGAAGCCATTTATGGACTAACTCGTCAAATAATCTCTAATATTAAAACAGAGGGGTAAAAATAGACTTTGGTTTCTAATATTTGTCACTTTGCGCTACAATAAGAAAAATAAATATAAAAATTTGATTTGGCGGAGCGAAACCAAAATTAGAAAAGTTTCACACAAGGAAGCTATTTATGGACAAACTCGTCAAATAATCTCTAATACTAAAACAGAGGCGTAAAAACAGTGTTCGGTTTCTAATAGCAGTCACTTTGCGCTACATTAAGAAAAATAAATATAAGAATTTGAGTTTGCGCAGCGAAAACAAAATTAGCAAAGTTTCACACAAGGAACCCATTTATGGACTAACTTGTCAAATACAACCGAAAACTAAAACAGAGGGTAGAAGACTTCGGTTTCTGACAGCATTTATATCCTGCTACATTAGGAAAAATAAATATACAAATTTGAGTTTGCGGAGCGAAAACAAAATTAGCAAAGTTTCACACAAGGAAGCCATTTATGGACTAACTCGTCAAATAATCGCTAATACTAAAAGAGAGGCGTAAAAACAGACTGCGGTTTCTAATAGCAGTCACTTTGCGCTACATTAAGAAAAATAAATATAAGAATTTGAGTTTGCGGAGCGAAAACAAAATTAGCAAAGTTTCACACAAGGAAGCCATTTATGGACTAACTCGTCAAATACTCTCGAAAACTAAATCAGGGTAGAAGAAGAGTTCGGTTTCTGATAGCAGTTATATTGTGCTAAATTAAGAAAAATAAATATAAAAATTTGAGTTTACGGAGCGAAAACAAAATTAGCAAATTTTGACACAATGAACCCATTTATGGACTAACTTGTCAAATAATCTCTAATACTAAAACAGAGGCGTAAAAACAGTGTTCGGTTTCTAATAGCAGTCACTTTGCGCTACATTAAGAAAAATAAATATAAGAATTTGAGTTTGCGCAGCGAAAACAAAATTAGCAAAGTTTCACACAAGGAAGCCATTTATGGACTAACTCGTCAAATACTCTCGAAAACTAAAACAGAGGGTAGAAGAAGATTTCGGTTTCTGATAGCAGCTATTTTGTGCTACATTAAGAAAAATAAATATAAAAATTTGAGTTTGCGTAGCGAAACCAAAATTAGCAAATTTTGACACAAGGAACCCATTTATGGACTAACTTGTCAAATACAATCGAAAACTAAAACAGAGGGTCGAGGAAGAGTTCGGTTTCTGATAGCAGTTATTTTGTGCTACATTAAGAAAAATAAATTTACAAATTTGAGTTTGCGGAGCGAAACCAAAATTAGCAAATTTTGACACAAGGAACCCATTTATGGACTAACTTGTCAAATACAATCGAAAACTAAACCAGAGGGTAGAAGACTTCGGTTTCTTACAGCATTTATATCCTGCTACATTAGGAAAAATAAATATAAATTTTGAGTTTGCGGAGCGAAACCAAAATTAGCAAATTTTGACACAAGGAACCCATTTATGGACTAACTTGTCAAATACAATCGAAAACTAAAACAGAGGGTAGAAGAAGACTTCGGTTTCTGACAGCATTTATATCCTGCTACATTAGGAAAAATAAATATACAAATTTGAGTTTGCGGAGCGAAAACAAAATTAGCAAAGTTTCACACAAGGAAGCCATTTATGGACTAACTTGTCAAATAATCTCTAATACTAAAACAGAGGCGTAAAAACAGTGTTCGGTTTCTAATAGCAGTCACTTTGCGCTACATTAAGAAAAATAAATATAAGAATTTGAGTTTGCGCAGCGAAAACAAAATTAGCAAAGTTTCACACAAGGAAGCCATTTATGGACTAACTTGTCAAATAATCTCTAATACTAAAACAGAGGCGTAAAAATAGACTTCGGTTTCTAATAGCAGTCACTTTGCGCTACATTAAGAAAAATAAATATAAGAATTTGAGTTTGCGGAGCGAAAACAAAATTAGCAAAGTTTCACACAAGGAAGCCATTTATGGACTAACTCGTCAAATAATCTCTAATATTAAAACAGAGGGGTAAAAATAGACTTTGGTTTCTAATATTTGTCACTTTGCGCTACAATAAGAAAAATAAATATAAAAATTTGATTTGGCGGAGCGAAACCAAAATTAGAAAAGTTTCACACAAGGAAGCTATTTATGGACAAACTCGTCAAATAATCTCTAATACTAAAACAGAGGCGTAAAAACAGCCTTCGGTTTCTAATATTTGTCACTTTGCGCTACAATAAGAAAAATAAATATAAAAATTTGATTTGGCGGAGCGAAACCAAAATTAGAAAAGTTTCACACAAGGAAGGTATTTATGGACTAACTTGTCAAATACAATCGAAAACTAAAACAGAGGGTAGAAGACTTCGGGTTCTGACAGCATTTATATCCTGCTACATTAGGAAAAATAAATATACAAATTTGAGTTTGCGGAGCGAAAACAAAATTAGCAAAGTTTCACACAAGGAAGCCATTTATGGACTAACTCGTCAAATAATCGATAATACCAAAACAGAGGCGTAAAAACAGACTTCGGTTTCTAATAGCAGTCACTTTGCGCTACATTAAGAAAAATAAATATAAGAATTTGAGTTTGCGCAGCGAAAACAAAATTAGCAAAGTTTCACACAAGGAAGCCATTTATGGACTAACTCGTCAAATACTCTCGAAAACTAAAACAGAGGGTAGAAGAAGAGTTCGGTTTCTGATAGCAGCTATTTTGTGCTACATTAAGAAAAATAAATATAAAAATTTGAGTTTGCGGAGCGAAAACAAAATTAGCAAAGTTTCACACAAGGAAGCCATTTATGGACTAACTTGTCAAATAATCTCTAATACTAAAACAGAGGCGTAAAAACAGTGTTCGGTTTCTAATAGCAGTCACTTTGCGCTACATTAAGAAAAATAAATATAAGAATTTGAGTTTGCGCAGCGAAAACAAAATTAGCAAAGTTTCACACAAGGAAGCCATTTATGGACTAACTCGTCAAATACTCTCGAAAACTAAAACAGAGCGTAGAAGAAGAGTTCGGTTTCTGATAGCAGCTATTTTGTGCTACATTAAGAAAAATAAATATAAAAATTTGAGTTTGCGGAGCGAAACCAAAATTAGCAAATTTTGACACAAGGAACCCATTTATGGACTAACTTGTCAAATACAATCGAAAACAAAACCAGAGGGTAGAAGACTTCGGTTTCTGACAGCATTTATAGCCTGCTACATTACGAAAAATAAATATAAATTTTGAGTTTGCGGAGCGAAACCAAAATTAGCAAATTTTGACACAAGGAACCCATTTATGGACTAACTTGTCAAATACAATCGAAAACTAAAACAGAGGGTAGAAGAAGACTTCGGGTTCTGACAGCATTTATATCCTGCTACATTAGGAAAAATAAATATACAAATTTGAGTTTGCGGAGCGAAAACAAAATTAGCAAAGTTTCACACAAGGAAGCCATTTATGGACTAACTTGTCAAATAATCTCTAATACTAAAACAGAGGCGTAAAAACAGTGTTCGGTTTCTAATAGCAGTCACTTTGCGCTACATTAAGAAAAATAAATATAAGAATTTGAGTTTGCGCAGCGAAAACAAAATTAGCAAAGTTTCACACAAGGAAGCCATTTATGGACTAACTTGTCAAATAATCTCTAATACTAAAACAGAGGCGTAGAATACAGACTTCGGTTTCTAATAGCAGTCACTTTGCGCTACATTAAGAAAAATAAATATAAGAATTTGAGTTTGCGGAGCGAAAACAAAATTAGCAAAGTTTCACACAAGGAAGCCATTTATGGACTAACTCGTCAAATAATCTCTAATATTAAAACAGAGGGGTAAAAATAGACTTTGGTTTCTAATATTTGTCACTTTGCGCTACAATAAGAAAAATAAATATAAAAATTTGATTTGGCGGAGCGAAACCAAAATTAGAAAAGTTTCACACAAGGAAGCTATTTATGGACAAACTCGTCAAATAATCTCTAATACTAAAACAGAGGCGTAAAAACAGTGTTCGGTTTCTAATATTTGTCACTTTGCGCTACAATAAGAAAAATAAATATAAAAATTTGATTTGGCGGAGCGAAACCAAAATTAGAAAAGTTTCACACAAGGAAGCTATTTATGGACAAACTCGTCAAATAATCTCTAATACTAAAACAGAGGCGTAAAAACAGTGTTCGGTTTCTAATAGCAGTCACTTTGCGCTACATTAAGAAAAATAAATATAAGAATTTGAGTTTGCGCAGCGAAAACAAAATTAGCAAAGTTTCACACAAGGAACCCATTTATGGACTAACTTGTCAAATACAACCGAAAACTAAAACAGAGGGTAGAAGACTTCGGTTTCTGACAGCATTTATATCCTGCTACATTAGGAAAAATAAATATACAAATTTGAGTTTGCGGAGCGAAAACAAAATTAGCAAAGTTTCACACAAGGAAGCCATTTATGGACTAACTCGTCAAATAATCGCTAATACTAAAAGAGAGGCGTAAAAACAGACTGCGGTTTCTAATAGCAGTCACTTTGCGCTACATTAAGAAAAATAAATATAAGTATTTGAGTTTGCGGAGCGAAAAGAAAATTAGCAAAATTTCACACAAGGAAGCCATTTATGGACTAACTCGTCAAATACTCTCGAAAACTAAAAGAGAGGGTAGAAGAAGAGTTCGGTTTCTTATAGCAGTCACTTGGCGCTACATTAAGAAAAATAAATATAAAAATTTGAGTTTATGGAGCGAAAACAAAGTTAGAAAAGTTTCACACAAGGAAACCATTTATGGACTAACTTGTCAAATACAATCGAAAACTAAAACAGAGGGTAGAAGAAGACTTCTGGTTCTGACAGCATTTATATCCTGCTACATTAGGATAAATAAATATACAAATTTGAGTTTGCGGAGCGAAAACAAAATTAGCAAAGTTTCACACAAGGAAGCCATTTATGGACTAACTTGTCAAATAATCTCTAATACTAAAACAGAGGCGTAAAAACAGTGTTCGGTTTCTAATAGCAGTCACTTTGCGCTACATTAAGAAAAATAAATATAAGAATTTGAGTTTGCGCAGCGAAAACAAAATTAGCAAAGTTTCACACAAGGAAGCCATTTATGGACTAACTCGTCAAATACTCTCGAAAACTAAAAGAGAGGGTAGAAGAAGAGTTCGGTTTCTGATAGCAGTTATTTTGTGCTACATTAAGAAAAATAAATATACAAATTTGAGTTTGCGGAGCGAAACCAAAATTAGCAAATTTTGACACAAGGAACCCATTTATGGACTAACTAGTCAAATACAATCGAAAACAAAAACAGAGGGTAGAAGAATTTGGTTTCTTACAGCATTAATATCCTGCTACATTAGGTAAAATATTTATAAGTTGTGAGTTTGCGGCGCGTAAACATAATTAGCAAATTTTGTCACAAGGTAGCCATGTATGGACTAACTCGTCAAATACTCTCTAAAACTAAAACAGAGGGTAGAAGAAGACTTCTGGTTCTGACAGCATTTATATCCTGCTACATTAGGATAAATAAATATACAAATTTGAGTTTGCGGAGCGAAAACAAAATTAGCAAAGTTTCACACAAGGAAGCCATTTATGGACTAACTTGTCAAATAATCTCTAATACTAAAACAGAGGCGTAAAAACAGTGTTCGGTTTCTAATAGCAGTCACTTTGCGCTACATTAAGAAAAATAAATATACAAATTTGAGTTTGCGCAGCGAAAACAAAATTAGCAAAGTTTCACACAAGGAAGCCATTTATGGACTAACTCGTCAAATACTCTCGAAAACTAAAACAGAGGGTAGAAGAAGAGTTCGGTTTCTGATAGCAGCTATTTTGTGCTACATTAAGAAAAATAAATATAAAAATTTGAGTTTGCGGAGCGAAACCAAAATTAGCAAATTTTGACACAAGGAACCCATTTATGGACTAACTTGTCAAATACAATCGAAAACAAAACCAGAGGGTAGAAGACTTCGGTTTCTTACAGCATTTATATCCTGCTACATTAGGAAAAATAAATATAAATTTTGAGTTTGCGGAGCGAAACCAAAATTAGCAAATTTTGACACAAGGAACCCATTTATGGACTAACTTGTCAAATACAATCGAAAACTAAAACAGAGGGTAGAAGAAGACTTCGGGTTCTGACAGCATTTATATCCTGCTACATTAGGATAAATAAATATACAAATTTGAGTTTGCGGAGCGAAAACAAAATTAGCAAAGTTTCACACAAGGAAGCCATTTATGGACTAACTTGTCAAATAATCTCTAATACTAAAACAGAGGCGTAAAAACAGTGTTCGGTTTCTAATAGCAGTCACTTTGCGCTACATTAAGAAAAATAAATATAAGAATTTGAGATTGCGCAGCGAAAACAAAATTAGCAAAGTTTCACACAAGGAAGCCATTTATGGACTAACTCGTCAAATACTCTCGAAAACTAAAACAGAGGGTAGAAGAAGAGTTCGGTTTCTGATAGCAGTTATTTTGTGCTACATTAAGAAAAATAAATATAAAAATTTGAGTTTGCGGAGCGAAACCAAAATTAGCAAATTTTGACACAATGAACCCATTTATGGACTAACTTGTCAAATACAATCGAAAACTAAAACAGAGGGTAGAAGAGGAGTTCGGTTTCTGATAGCAGTTATTTTGTGCTACATTAAGAAAAATAAATTTACAAATTTGAGTTTGCGGAGCGAAACCAAAATTAGCAAATTTTGACACAAGGAACCCATTTATGGACTAACTTGTCAAATACAATCGAAAACAAAACCAGAGGGTAGAAGACTTTGGTTTCTTACAGCATTTATATCCTGCTACATTAGGAAAAATAAATATAAATTTTGAGTTTGCGGAGCGAAACCAAAATTAGCAAATTTTGACACAAGGAACCCATTTATGGACTAACTTGTCAAATACAATCGAAAACTAAACCAGAGGGTAGAAGACTTCGGTTTCTTACAGCATTTATATCCTGCTACATTAGGAAAAATAAATATAAATTTTGAGTTTGCGGAGCGAAACCAAAATTAGCAAATTTTGACACAAGGAACCCATTTATGGACTAACTTGTCAAATACAATCGAAAACTAAAACAGAGGGTAGAAGAAGAGTTCGGTTTCTGATAGCAGTTATTTTGTGCTACATTAAGAAAAATAAATTTACAAATTTGAGTTTGCGTAGCGAAACCAAAATTAGAAAAGTTTCACACAAGGAAGCCATTTATGGACTAACTCGTCAAATACTCTCTAAAACTAAAACAGAGGGTAGAAGAAGACTTCTGGTTCTGACAGCATTTATATCCTGCTACATTAGGATAAATAAATATACAAATTTGAGTTTGCGGAGCGAAAACAAAATTAGCAAAGTTTCACACAAGGAAGCCATTTATGGACTAACTCGTCAAATAATCGCTAATACTAAAAGAGAGGCGTAAAAACAGACTGCGGTTTCTAATAGCAGTCACTTTGCGCTACATTAAGAAAAATAAATATAAGAATTTGAATTTGCGGAACGAAAACAAAATTAGCAAAGTTTCACACAAGGAAGCCATTTATGGACTAACTCGTCAAATAATCGCTAATACTAAAAGAGAGGCGTAAAAATAGCCTTCGGTTTCAAATAGCAGTCACTTTGCGCTACATTAAGAAAAATAAATATAAGAATTTGAATTTGCGGAACGAAAACAAAATTAGCAAAGTTTCACACAAGGAAGCCATTTATGGACTAACTCGTCAAATACTCTCGAAAACTAAAACAGAGGGTAGAAGAAGAGTTCGGTTTCTGATAGCAGTTATTTTGTGCTACATTAAGAAAAATAAATATAAAAATTTGAGTTTGCGGAGCGAAACCAAAATTAGCAAATTTTGACACAAGGAAGCCATTTATGGACTAACTCGTCAAATACTCTCGAAAACTAAAAGAGAGGGTAGAAGAAGAGTTCGGTTTCTTATAGCAGTTATTTTGTGCTACATTAAGAAAAATAAATATAAAAATTTGAGTTTGCGGAGCGAAACCAAAATTAGCAAATTTTGACACAAGGAACCCATTTATGGACTAACTTGTCAAATAATCTCTAATACTAAAACAGAGGCGTAAAAACAGACTGCGGTTTCTAATAGCAGTCACTTTGCGCTACATTAAGAAAAATAAATATAAGAATTTGAATTTGCGGAACGAAAACAAAATTAGCAAAGTTTCACACAAGGAAGCCATTTATGGACTAACTTGTCAAATAATCTCTAATACTAAAACAGAGGCGTAAAAATAGCCTTCGGTTTCAAATAGCAGTCACTTTGCGCTACATTAAGAAAAATAAATATAAGTATTTGAGTTTGCGGAGCGAAAACAAAATTAGCAAAGTTTCACACAAGGAAGCCATTTATGGACTAACTCGTCAAATACTCTCGAAAACTAAAACAGAGGGTAGAAGAAGAGTTCGGTTTCTGATAGCAGTTATTTTGTGCTACATTAAGAAAAATAAATATAAAAATTTGAGTTTGCGGAGCGAAACCAAAATTAGCAAATTTTGACACAAGGAAGCCATTTATGGACTAACTCGTCAAATAATCGCTAATACTAAAAGAGAGGCGTAAAAACAGACTGCGGTTTCTAATAGCAGTCACTTTGCGCTACATTAAGAAAAATAAATATAAGAATTTGAATTTGCGGAACGAAAACAAAATTAGCAAAGTTTCACACAAGGAAGCCATTTATGGACTAACTTGTCAAATAATCTCTAATACTAAAACAGAGGCGTAAAAATAGCCTTCGGTTTCAAATAGCAGTCACTTTGCGCTACATTAAGAAAAATAAATATAAGTATTTGAGTTTGCGGAGCGAAACCAAAATTAGCAAATTTTGACACAAGGAACCCATTTATGGACTAACTTGTCAAATACAATCGAAAACTAAAACAGAGGGTAGAAGAAGAGTTCGGTTTCTGATAGCAGTTATTTTGTGCTACATTAAGAAAAATAAATATAAAAATTTGAGTTTGCGGAGCGAAACCAAAATTAGCAAATTTTGACACAAGGAACCCATTTATGGACTAACTTGTCAAATACAATCGAAAACTAAAACAGAGGGTAGAAGACTTCGGTTTCTTACAGCATTTATATCCGGCTACATTAGGAAAAATAAATATAAATTTTGAGTTTGCGGAGCGAAAACAAAATTAGCAACGTTTCACACAAGGAAGCCATTTATGGACTAACTCGTCAAATACTCTCGAATACTAAAACAGAGGCGGGAAAACGGACTTCGGTTAGTAATGGCTGTTATTTTGTGCTACATTAAGAAAAAATAAATATAAAAATTTGAGTTTGCGGAGCGAAACCAAAATTAGCAAATTTTGACACAAGGAACCCATTTATGGACTAACTTGTCAAATACAATCGAAAACTAAAACAGAGGGTAGAAGAAGACTTCGGGTTCTGACAGCATTTATATCCTGCTACATTAGGATAAATAAATATACAAATTTGAGTTTGCGGAGCGAAAACAAAATTAGCAAAGTTTCACACAAGGAAGCCATTTATGGACTAACTTGTCAAATAATCTCTAATACTAAAACAGAGGCGTAAAAACAGTGTTCGGTTTCTAATAGCAGTCACTTTGCGCTACATTAAGAAAAATAAATATAAGAATTTGAGTTTGCGCAGCGAAAACAAAATTAGCAAAGTTTCACACAAGGAAGCCATTTATGGACTAACTCGTCAAATACTCTCGAAAACTAAAACAGAGGGTAGAAGAAGAGTTCGGTTTCTGATAGCAGCTATTTTGTGCTACATTAAGAAAAATAAATATAAAAATTTGAGTTTGCGGAGCGAAACCAAAATTAGCAAATTTTGACACAAGGAACCCATTTATGGACTAACTTGTCAAATACAATCGAAAACAAAACCAGAGGGTAGAAGAAGAGTTCGGTTTCTAATAGCAGTTATTTTGTGCTTACAGCACTTATATATCCTGCTACATTAGGAAAAATAAATAAATTTTGAGTTTGCGGAGCGAAACCAAAATTAGCAAATTTTGACACAAGGAACCCATTTATGGACTAACTTGTCAAATACAGTCGAAATACTAAAACAGAGGGTAGAAGAAGACTTCGGGTTCTGACAGCATTTATATCCTGCTACATTAGGATAAATAAATATACAAATTTGAGTTTGCGGAGCGAAAACAAAATTAGCAAAGTTTCACACAAGGAAGCCATTTATGGACTAACTTGTCAAATAATCTCTAATACTAAAACAGAGGCGTAAAAACAGTGTTCGGTTTCTAATAGCAGTCACTTTGCGCTACATTAAGAAAAATAAATATAAGAATTTGAGTTTGCGCAGCGAAAACAAAATTAGCAAAGTTTCACACAAGCAAGCCATTTATGGTCTAACTCTTCAAATACTCTCGAAAACTAAAACAGAGGTTAGAAGAAGAGTTCGGTTTCTGATAGGCAGTTATTTTGTGCTACATTAAGAAAAATAAATATAAAAATTTGAGTTTGCGGAGCGACACCAAAATTAGCAAATTTTGACACAAGGAACCCATTTATGGACTAACTTGTCAAATACAATCGACAGAGGGTAGAAGAAGAGTTCGGTTTCTGATAGCAGCTATTTTGTGCTACATTAAGAAAAATAAATTTACAAATTTGAGTTTGCGGAGCGAAACCAAAATTAGCAAATTTTGACACAAGGAACCCATTTATGGACTAACTTGTCAAATACAATCGAAAACTAAACCAGAGGGTAGAAGACTTCGGTTTCTTACAGCATTTATATCCTGCTATATTAAGGAAAAATAAATATAAGTATTTGAGTTTGCGGAGCGAAACCAAAATTAGCAAATTTTGACACAAGGAACCCATTTATGGACTAACTTGTCAAATACAATCGAAAACTAAAACAGAGGGTAGAAGAGGAGTTCGGTTTCTGATAGCATTTATATCCTGCTACATTAGGAAAAATAAATATACAAATTTGAGTTTGCGGAGCGAAAACAAAATTAGCAAAGTTTCACACAAGGAAGCCATTTATGGACTAACTCGTCAAATAATCGCTAATACTAAAAGAGAGGCGTAAAAATAGCCTTCGGTTTCAAATAGCAGTCACTTTGCGCTACATTAAGAAAAATAAATATAAGAATTTGAATTTGCGGAACGAAAACAAAATTAGCAAAGTTTCACACAAGGAAGCCATTTATGGACTAACTTGTCAAATAATCTCTAATACTAAAACAGAGGCGTAAAAATAGCCTTCGGTTTCAAATAGCAGTCACTTTGCGCTACATTAAGAAAAATAAATATAAGTATTTGAGTTTGCGGAGCGAAAAGAAAATTAGCAAAATTTCACACAAGGAAGCCATTTATGGACTAACTCGTCAAATACTCTCGAAAACTAAAACAGAGGGTAGAAGAAGAGTTCGGTTTCTGATAGCAGTTATTTTGTGCTACATTAAGAAAAATAAATATACAAATTTGATTTGGCGGAGCGAAACCAAAATTAGCAAATTTTGACACAAGGAACCCATTTATGGACTAACTTGTCAAATACAATCGAAAACTAAACCAGAGGGTAGAAGACTTCGGTTTCTTACAGCATTTATATCCTGCTACATTAGGAAAAATAAATATAAATTTTGAGTTTGCGGAGCGAAACCAAAATTAGCAAATTTTGACACAAGGAACCCATTTATGGACTAACTTGTCAAATACAATCGAAAACTAAAACAGAGGGTAGAAGAAGACTTCGGGTTCTGACAGCATTTATATCCTGCTACATTAGGATAAATAAATATACAAATTTGAGTTTGCGGAGCGAAAACAAAATTAGCAAACTTTCACACAAAGAAGCCATTTATGGACTAACTTGTCAAATAATCTCTAATACTAAAACAGAGGCGTAAAAACAGTGTTCGGTTTCTAATAGCAGACACTTTGCGCTACATTAAGAAAAATAAATATAAGAATTTGAGTTTGCGCAGCGAAAACAAAATTAGCAAAGTTTCACACAAGGAAGCCATTTATGGACTAACTCGTCAAATACTCTCGAAAACTATAACAGAGGGTAGAAGAAGAGTTCGGTTTCTGATAGCAGTTATTTTGTGCTACATTAAGAAAAATAAATATAAAAATTTGAGTTTGCGGAGCGAAACCAAAATTAGCAAATTTTGACACAAGGAACCCATTTATGGACTAACTTGTCAAATACAATCGAAAACAAAACCAGAGGGTAGAAGACTTTGGTTTCTTACAGCATTTATATCCTGCTACATTAGGAAAAATAAATATAAATTTTGAGTTTGCGGAGCGAAAACAAAATTAGCAACGCTTCACACAAGGAAGCCATTTATGGACTAACTCGTCAAATAATCGATAATACTAAAACAGAGGCGTAAAAACAGACTTCGGTTTCTAATAGCAGTTATTTTGTGCTACATTAAGAAAAATAAATATAAAAATTTGATTCGGCGGAGCGAAACCAAAATTAGCAAAGTTTCACACAAGGAAGCCATGTATGGACTAACTCGTCAAATACTCTCGAAAACTAAAACAGAGGTTAGAATACTTCGGTTTCTGACAGCATTTATATCCTGCTACATTACGAAAAATAAATACAAAAATTTGAGATTGCGGAGCGAAAATAAAATTAGCAAAGTTCCACACAAGGAAGCCATTTATGGACTAACTTGTCAAATAATCTCTAATACTAAAACAGAGGCGTAAAAATAGCCTTCGGGTTCAAATAGCAGTCACTTTGCGCTACATTAAGAAAAATAAATATAAGTATTTGAGTTTGCGGAGCGAAAACAAAATTAGCAAAGTTTCACACAAGGAAGCCATTTATGGACTAACTCGTCAAATAATCGCTAATACTATTAGAGAGGCGTAAATACAGACTGCGGTTTATAATAGAAGTCACTTTGCTTTACATTAAGAGAAATAAATATAAGAATTTGAATTTGCGGAACGAAAACAAAATTAGCAAAGTTTCACACAAGGAAGCCATTTATGGACTAACTTGTCAAATAATCTCTAATACTAAAACAGAGGCGAAAAAATGGCCTTCTGTTTCAAATAGCGGTCTCTTTGCGCTACATTAAGAAAAATAAATATAAGTATTTGAGTTTGCGGAGCGAAAACAAAATTAGCAAAGTTTCACACAAGGAAGCCATTTATGGACTAACTCGTCAAATAATCGCTAATACTATTAGAGAGGCGTAAATACAGACTTCGGTTTCTAATAGCAGTCACTTTGCGCTACATTAAGAAAAATAAATATAAGAATTTGAGTTTGCGGAGCGAAAACAAAATTAGCAAAGTTTCACACAAGGAAGCCATTTATGGACTAACTCGTCAAATACTCTCTAAAACTAAAACAGAGGGTAGAAGAAGACTTCGGGTTCTGACAGCATTTATATCCTGCTACATTAGCAAAAATAAATATACAAATTTGAGTTTGCGGAGCGAAAACAAAATTAGCAAAGTTTCACACAAGGAAGCCATTTATGGACTAACTCGTCAAATACTCTCGAAAACTAAAACAGAGGTTAGAATACTTCGGTTTCTGACAGCATTTATATCCTGCTACATTACGAAAAATAAATATAAAAATTTGAGATTGCGGAGCGAAAACAAAATTAGCAAAGTTTCACACAAGGAAGCCATTTATGGACTAACTCGTCAAATAATCGCTAATACTATTAGAGAGGCGTAAAAATAGCCTTCGGTTTCAAATAGCAGTCACTTTGCGCTACATTAAGAAAAATAAATATAAGTATTTGAGTTTGCGGAGCGAAAACAAAATTAGCAAAGTTTCACACAAGGAAGCCATTTATGGACTAACTCGTCAAATAATCGCTAATACTATTAGAGAGGCGTAAATACAGACTTCGGTTTCTAATAGCAGTCACTTTGCGCTACATTAAGAAAAATAAATATAAGAATTTGAATTTGCGGAACGAAAACAAAATTAGCAAAGTTTCACACAAGGAAGCCATTTATGGACTAACTTGTCAAATAATCTCTAATACTAAAACAGAGGCGTAAAAATAGCCTTCTGTTTCAAATAGCAGTCACTTTGCGCTACATTAAGAAAAATAAATATAAGTATTTGAGTTTGCGGAGCGAAAACAAAATTAGCAAAGTTTCACACAAGGAAGCCATTTATGGACTAACTCGTCAAATAATCGCTAATACTAAAAGAGAGGCGTAAAAACAAACTGCGGTTTCTAATAGCAGTCACTTTGCTTTACATTAAGAAAAATAAATATAAGAATTTGAATTTGCGGAACGAAAACAAAATTAGCAAAGTTTCACACAAGGAAGCCATTTATGGACTAACTTGTCAAATAATCTCTAATACTAAAACAGAGGCGAAAAAATGGCCTTCTGTTTCAAATATAGGTCACTTTGCGCTACATTAAGAAAAATAAATATAAGTATTTGAGTTTGCGGAGCGAAAACAAAATTAGCAAAGTTTCACACAAGGAAGCCATTTATGGACTAACTCGTCAAATAATCGCTAATACTATTAGAGAGGCGTAAATACAGACTTCGGTTTCTAATAGCAGTCACTTTGCGCTACATTAAGAAAAATAAATATAAGAATTTGAGTTTGCGGAGCGAAAACAAAATTAGCAAAGTTTCACACAAGGAAGCCATTTATGGACTAACTCGTCAAATACTCTCTAAAACTAAAACAGAGGGTAGAAGAAGACTTCTGGTTCTGACAGCATTTATATCCTGCTACATTAGGATAAATAAATATACAAATTTGAGTTTGCGGAGCGAAAACAAAATTAGCAAAGTTTCACACAAGGAAGCCATGTATGGACTAACTCGTCAAATACTCTCGAAAACTAAAACAGAGGTTAGAATACTTCGGTTTCTGACAGCATTTATATCCTGCTACATTACGAAAAATAAATATAAAAATTTGAGATTGCGGAGCGAAAACAAAATTAGCAAAGTTTCACACAAGGGAGCCATGTATGGACTAACTCGTCAAATACTCTCGAAAACTAAAACAGAGGGTAGAAGAAGACTTCAGTTTCCGATAGCAGTTATATTGTCCTACATTAAGAAAAATGAATATAAAAGTTTGAGTTTGCGGAGCGAAACCAAAATTAGCAAAGTTTCACACAAGGAAGCCATTTATGGACTAACTCGTCAAATAATCGCTAGTACTAAAACAGAGGCGTAAAAACAGACTTTGGTTTCTAATAGCAGTCGCTTTGCGCTACATTAAGAAAAATAAATTTAAGAATTTGAGTTTGCGGAGCGAAAACAAAATTATCAAAGTTTCACACAAGGAAGCTATTTATGGACTAACTCGTCAAATACTCTCGAAAACTAAAACAGAGGTTAGAATACTTCGGTTTCGGACAGCATTTATATCCTGCTACATTACGAAAAATAAATATAAAAATTTGAGTTTGCGGAGCGAAAACAAATTTAGCAAAGTTTCACACAAGGAAGCCATTTATGGACTAACTCGTCAAATAATCGCTAATACTAAAAGAGAGGCGTAAAAACAGACTTCGGTTTCTAATAGCAGTCACTTTGCGCTACATTAAGAAAAATAAATATACAAATTTGAGTTTGCGGAGCGAAAGCAAAATTAGCAAAGTTTCACACAAGGAAGCCATGTATGGACTAACTCGTCAAATACTCTCTAAAACTAAAACAGAGGGTAGAAGAAGACTTCGGGTTCTGACAGCATTTATATCCTGCTACATTAGGAAAAATAAATATAAATTTTGAGTTTGCGGAGCGAAAACAAAATTAGCAACGCTTCACACAAGGAAGCCATTTATGGACTAACTCGTCAAATAATCGATAATACTAAAACAGAGGCGTAAAAACAGACTTCGGTTTCTAATAGCAGTTATTTTGTGCTACATTAAGAAAAATAAATATAAAAATTTGATTCGGCGGAGCGAAACCAAAATTAGCAAAGTTTCACACAAGGAAGCCATGTATGGACTAACTCGTCAAATACTCTCGAAAACTAAAACAGAGGTTAGAATACTTCGGTTTCTGACAGCATTTATATCCTGCTACATTACGAAAAATAAATATAAAAATTTGAGATTGCGGAGCGAAAACAAAATTAGCAAAGTTTCACACAAGGAAGCCATTTATGGACTAACTTGTCAAATAATCTCTAATACTAAAACAGAGGCGTAAAAATAGCCTTCGGTTTCAAATAGCAGTCACTTTGCGCTACATTAAGAAAAATAAATATAAGTATTTGAGTTTGCGGAGCGAAAACAAAATTAGCAAAGTTTCACACAAGGAAGCCATTTATGGACTAACTCGTCAAATAATCGCTAATACTATTAGAGAGGCGTAAATACAGACTTCGGTTTCTAATAGCAGTCACTTTGCGCTACATTAAGAAAAATAAATATAAGAATTTGAATTTGCGGAACGAAAACAAAATTAGCAAAGTTTCACACAAGGAAGCCATTTATGGACTAACTTGTCAAATAATCTCTAATACTAAAACAGAGGCGTAAAAATAGCCTTCTGTTTCAAATAGCAGTCACTTTGCGCTACATTAAGAAAAATGAATATAAGTATTTGAGTTTGCGGAGCGAAAACAAAATTAGCAAAGTTTCACACAAGGAAGCCATTTATGGACTAACTCGTCAAATAATCGCTAATACTATTAGAGAGGCGTAAATACAGACTTCGGTTTCTAATAGCAGTCACTTTGCGCTACATTAAGAAAAATAAATATAAGAATTTGAGTTTGCGGAGCGAAAACAAAATTAGCAAAGTTTCACACAAGGAAGCCATTTATGGACTAACTCGTCAAATACTCTCTAAAACTAAAACAGAGGGTAGAAGAAGACTTCTGGTTCTGACAGCATTTATATCCTGCTACATTAGGAAAAATAAATATACAAATTTGAGTTTGCGGAGCGAAAACAAAATTAGCAAAGTTTCACACAAGGAAGCCATGTATGGACTAACTCGTCAAATACTCTCGAAAACTAAAACAGAGGTTAGAATACTTCGGTTTCTGACAGCATTTATATCCTGCTACATTACGAAAAATAAATATAAAAATTTGAGATTGCGGAGCGAAAACAAAATTAGCAAAGTTTCACACAAGGAAGCCATTTATGGACTAACTTGTCAAATAATCTCTAATACTAAAACAGAGGCGTAAAAATAGCCTTCTGTTTCAAATAGCAGTCACTTTGCGCTACATTAAGAAAAATAAATATAAGTATTTGAGTTTGCGGAGCGAAAACAAAATTAGCAAAGTTTCACACAAGGAAGCCATTTATGGACTAACTCGTCAAATAATCGCTAATACTATTAGAGAGGCGTAAATACAGACTGCGGTTTCTAATAGCAGTCACTTTGCGCTACATTAAGAAAAATAAATATAAGAATTTGAATTTGCGGAACGAAAACAAAATTAGCAAAGTTTCACACAAGGAAGCCATTTATGGACTAACTTGTCAAATAATCTCTAATACTAAAACAGAGGCGTAAAAATGGCCTTATGTTTCATAGAGCGGTCTCTTGGAGATACATTAAGAAAAATAAATATAAGTATTTGAGTTTGCGGAGCGAAAACAAATATTAGCAAAGTTTCACACAAGGAAGCCATTTATGGACTAACTCGTCAAATAATCGCTAATACTATTAGAGAGGCGTAAATACAGACTTCGGTTTCTAATAGCAGTCACTTTGCGCTACATTAAGAAAAATAAATATAAGAATTTGAGTTTGCGGAGCGAAAACAAAATTAGCAAAGTTTCACACAAGGAAGCTATTTATGGACTAACTCGACAAATACTCTCTAACACTATAACAGCGGGTAGTAGAAGACTTCTGGTTCTGCCTGCATTTATATTCTGCTACATTAGGAAAAATAAATATACAAATTTGAGTTTGCGGAGCGAAAACAAAATTAGCAAAGTTTCACACAAGGAAGCCATTTATGGACTAACTCGTCAAATACTCTCGAAAACTAAAACAGAGGTTAGAATACTTCGGTTTCTGACAGCATTTATATCCTGCTACATTACGAAAAATAAATATAAAAATTTGAGATTGCGGAGCGAAAACAAAATTAGCAAAGTTTCACACAAGGGAGCCATGTATGGACTAACTCGTCAAATACTCTCGAAAACTAAAACAGAGGGTAGAAGAAGACTTCAGTTTCCGATAGCAGTTATATTGTCCTACATTAAGAAAAATGAATATAAAAGTTTGAGTTTGCGGAGCGAAACCAAAATTAGCAAAGTTTCACACAAGGAAGCCATTTATGGACTAACTCGTCAAATAATCGCTAGTACTAAAACAGAGGCGTAAAAACAGACTTTGGTTTCTAATAGCAGTCGCTTTGCGCTACATTAAGAAAAATAAATTTAAGAATTTGAGTTTGCGGAGCGAAAACAAAATTATCAAAGTTTCACACAAGGAAGCTATTTATGGACTAACTCGTCAAATACTCTCGAAAACTAAAACAGAGGTTAGAATACTTCGGTTTCGGACAGCATTTATATCCTGCTACATTACGAAAAATAAATATAAAAATTTGAGTTTGCGGAGCGAAAACAAATTTAGCAAAGTTTCACACAAGGAAGCCATTTATGGACTAACTCGTCAAATAATCGCTAATACTAAAAGAGAGGCGTAAAAACAGACTTCGGTTTCTAATAGCATTCACTTTGCGCTACATTAAGAAAAATAAATATACAAATTTGAGTTTGCGGAGCGAAACCAAAATTAGCAAAGTTTCACACAAGGAAGCCATGTATGGACTAACTCGTCAAATACTCTCTAAAACTAAAACAGAGGGTAGAAGAAGACTTCTGGTTCTGACAGCATTTATATCCTGCTACATTAGGATAAATAAATATACAAATTTGAGTTTGCGGAGCGAAAACAAAATTAGCAAAGTTTCACACAAGGAAGCCATTTATGGACTAACTCGTCAAATACTCTCGAAAACTAAAACAGAGGGTAGAAGAAGAGTTCGGTTTCTGATAGCAGTTATTTTGTGCTACATTAAGAAAAATAAATATACAAATTTGATTTGGCGGAGCGAAACCAAAATTAGAAAAGTTTCACACAAGGAAGCTATTTATGGACAAACTCGTCAAATAATCTCTAATACTAAAACAGAGGCGTAAAAACAGTGTTCGGTTTCTAATAGCAGTCACTTTGCGCTACATTAAGAAAAATAAATATAAGAATTTGAGTTTGCGCAGCGAAAACAAAATTAGCAAAGTTTCACACAAGGAAGCCATTTATGGACTAACTTGTCAAATAATCTCTAATACTAAAACAGAGGCGTAAAAATAGCCTTCGGTTTCAAATAGCAGTCACTTTGCGCTACATTAAGAAAAATAAATATAAGTATTTGAGTTTGCGGAGCGAAAACAAAATTAGCAAAGTTTCACACAAGGAAGCCATTTATGGACTAACTCGTCAAATACTCTCGAAAACTAAAACAGAGGGTAGAAGAAGAGTTCGGTTTCTGATAGCAGTTATTTTGTGCTACATTAAGAAAAATAAATATAAAAATTTGAGTTTGCGGAGCGAAACCAAAATTAGCAAATTTTGACACAAGGAACCCATTTATGGACTAACTTGTCAAATACAATCGAAAACTAAAACAGAGGGTAGAAGAAGAGTTCGGTTTCTGATAGCAGTTATTTTGTGCTACATTAAGAAAAATAAATTTACAAATTTGAGTTTGCGGAGCGAAACCAAAATTAGCAAATTTTGACACAAGGAACCCATTTATGGACTAACTTGTCAAATACAATCGAAAACAAAACCAGAGGGTAGAAGACTTTGGTTTCTTACAGCATTTATATCCTGCTACATTAGGAAAAATAAATATAAATTTTGAGTTTGCGGAGCGAAAACAAAATTAGCAACGCTTCACACAAGGAAGCCATTTATGGACTAACTCGTCAAATAATCGATAATACTAAAACAGAGGCGTAAAAACAGACTTTGATTTCTAATAGCAGTTATTTTGTGCTACATTAAGTAAAATAAATATAAAAATTTGATTCGGCGGAGCGAAACCAAAATTAGCAAAGTTTCACACAAGGAAGCCATGTATGGACTAACTCGTCAAATACTCTCGAAAACTAAAACAGAGGTTAGAATACTTCGGTTTCTGACAGCATTTATATCCTGCTACATTACGAAAAATAAATATAAAAATTTGAGTTTGCGGAGCGAAAACAAATTTAGCAAAGTTTCACACAAGGAAGCCATTTATGGACGAACTCGTCAAATAATCGCTAATACTAAAACAGAGGCGTAAAAACAGACTTCGGTTTCTAATAGCAGTCGCTTTGAGCTACATTAAGAAAAATAAATTTAAGAATTTGTGTTTGCGGAGCGAAAACAAAATTTGAATTGTTTCACACAAGGAAGCCATATATGGACAAACTCGGCAAATACTCTCGAAAACTAAAACAGAGGGTAGAAGAAGACTTCGGTTTCTGATAGCACTTATATTGTGCTGAATTAAAAAAAATAAATATAAAAATTTGAGTTTGCGGAGCGAAACCAAAATTAGAAAAGTTTCACACAAGGAAGACATTTATGGACAAAGTCGTCAAATACTCTCGAAAACTAAAACAGAGGGTAGAAGAAGACTTCAGTTTCCGATAGCAGTTATATTGTCCTACATTAAGAAAAATGAATATAAAAGTTTGAGTTTGCGGAGCGAAACCAAAATTAGCAAAGTTTCACACAAGGAAGCCATTTATGGACAAACTCGTCAAATACTCGCCAAAACTGAAACGGAGGCTTAAAAATAGATTTCGGTTTCCAACAGCAGTCACGTTGCGCTACATTAAGAAAAATAAATATAAAAATTTGAGTTTGTGCAGCGAAACCAAAATTAGCAAAGTCTATATATTACCACAAATCTGCTTTCAATCATGTATGACATAAATTTTCCACTGCGTGACCATACTTCATATTTTCAAATTTAAAAAAAAAGGTCATACGACGAAAAAGGAAAAACAAAAAATTCGTCACACGAGACTTCACAAACTTCAGCTTAATCTGCTGGCTTGACAATCACTTGAGCTCAAATTTATTTTCTACAACACTGTAGGAGAAGTTCTCACATTCTGCCCCGACAAATATTCGCAAAATGTCATGTTCTTAATTACCTAAAAATGTGCGGGAATCATGACACTCCATCTTTTACGTACATTTTTCGACGCGCTAAGTGCAAACTGCGCGTACAGTGTTGTGAAAAATAGTGTATAATCCACGTGCGTGTTCGTGGTTCCTCATTCGTGTGAGCTACAGTACTCGCCTACGGCTCGTGCTGCAAACGTCACACTCTCCGGAAATCACCAAATTTTCGTATTAGTATAACAATGTACTGTTTTCCAACACTATACGGCGAGTTTACACTTTGCGCACACTTTTTGATGCACAAAATGCGAGCGGATTGGTCATTTCTACTCGCTTGACTGACATCAAGTGATTTCATGTGACTTCAGCGACTCTTTGATTGTCCCATACTTCAAGTTTAATGAATCCAAGAGAATTTGCTGCTTATAACAAGTGGCATCAAGTAACTTGTACCGGCTTTTTAATTAAAAACCCGTATGTGGCCATTTGGGAATCCACGAATTATTCATATATGATACCATACTCTCTAAATCTGAGTCAGTCATAATCTACTGATTATCAGTGAAATTTGACTGAGTCAAATAGCTAAAAAGAGGCTGCTGAGAATCAGACATTAACTGATTTATCGGTGAAAAATATTTTTGCACTATTGAATCAGCACAAATTAATTGATTTAGCAGTGAAGAAAGTTTTTTCACTAACGAATCAGTGAAAAGGCATATCGCTAAAAAAGCTAAAAATTCGCTAAAAAGAACATCGGCAGCATTGGGTAGCGACAATAGCGTCACCGCTTGTTGATAGCAAACGCTATGATTCGTTCGTCTTTACTCCTATAGGAGTGGATCTACTATGCTGAAATAGTATAGGATGAGTTTCTTACAACCATATAGTCAGGCGAGAACATTGCTCGGACACTATATGACACTAGCAATAATGGCATGCGCTTGCTTCTTTTATAGTATAAGACATTCCATGATAAAAATTCATGACTTCATGCCAATAGTGGTTGAGGCTCATATATACATATTTTATAATAGTTAGATTTTTTCTCCGTGTGAAACAGCAGTTCAAAGCCACAATTATGAATTTTAGCCATCGATTGTACGAATGTGTGAAAATGCTAGGGTGACCATCCGTCCGGGTTTCCCTGGACGTGTCCTCATTTTAGGGCTTGTGTGAGTTGTCCTACAGGATTTTTGACTTTGTCCGGGTTTTTTCCGGATTTTTCAAATGATAAATTTTTATTTTTTAATCAACTTTTGGATCTTTTTTTGTACAAAATTTTATCATTCAATGCCATCTAAGGATTTCTTTGTTAAATAACAAACCGGTAGCGCCACAGATATTTGAATAGAAATTTCCGCAATTTCCATATTATTCTGATCACGTGTCAGCTATTGTTTTCCTCCATATTACGGAAATTGTTACCCTAGATAATAATAGGCCCTAACCAGCTATCTGCGCATGCGTGACATCTAATTTTTTAATAAGCCACCTATAATTACCCATTTTGCGCTCATTTTACAGGCGTGTAAAATGGGCCATTATTTCATTGAATTCTTCACAAAAACTACTACTACTACTACTACTACTACTACTACTACTACAACTACTACTACTACTACTACTACTACTGCTACTACTACTACTACTACTAGTAGTAGTAGTAGTAGTAGTAACTTTATGGAAAAATACAAAATTCCAATACAAATTTCTGATACTTGTTATAAATCTCTATTCATTATCCTAATAACATTTTTTCATTAAACCAAAATTAGGAAAGTTACAATATGTTACAAATTGAAAAAAGTCAATAATCTAAATTCCATTTTTCAGTTAAATTATAATACGAAATACGAAAAAAAGTTTTGATACAAAGTTTTTTACTATATGAAGATCTTCAACTTTGAATCGCAAAATTTTTTCATAAGACGTATATTTTTCGTTTTAATTAAAAAAAAAAAATACTATTGAAAATGCAAAATTCAATTTTTTAGCCATAATATGTGAAATACCAAAAAAACGTAAGTTTGAAAAATTTTTCGGTCCAATAAGATCTATCAATTTTATGGCACATATTTTTTGATAAATCTTATATGTTCGATTATAATTTCAAAAGAATACGATTAAAATTTAAAAACTCAATTTTTTAAACAAAATATCTGAGATACTGAAGAAAACGCTATGATAGAAAATTATTCGCCTAAATGCGGTCTTCAAATTCTGAGTAGGGCATTTTTTAACAAGATATATATTGTATGTTTTGATTTAAAATTAATTAGTTGAGTTTGAAATTTTTGTCACTGCCTAAAAAAATTAAAATATTTAAAGAATTTTTCATTTGAAATCAAAAACAAATTTAGTAACTTTGAGAAAATTTAATTCAAATCTACAATATTATAAAATTGACTTGAGCTTTAGTATCAAATTGCAAGAAATAAACTTATATGTATGTGGAAAATATAAGACCGAGCGCGAGATCCAAAGAGAACGGAGCACGACTATTGAATCGCGTACCCTAGGCACGCTTAAATTTGCGAGCGAAACGCGCAATTAGAATGTGCCCGCGAAGCGGGCAGATTTTTAATAATATTTTACCAAGCGAGGAATAAAAAATATTTTTTAAAACGCGTGAAACAAGAAAAGGGTAGCAGACAATACATTTCAAGTATGTAACAAAAAGGTTTTACGAAATGATATATACAAAATCTTACTAGAGAAAGAAGGAGATAAAAGAAGCCGAATAATTTAGACTATTATGATTGTATGGTTAATACAACAACTAGCCTCGACTCCTCAGAATTTTCTTCTTCCACAAGCCCCGCCTTTGAGGCCTAGAGAAGCCATATATTTGCGTGCGAATCTGGGTCCATCCAGCGTCCAGACTTGGGTATGGGAGTCGATCGTAGGAGGTTCTTTGAGAAACTCCTCCTTTGGCACCCTTCGCTTCCCTCAACCAACCTATCTCGCCATTCTAAAATCACATTTTTCAAACATTTCCGTACGCGTCGAGGTGGAGAGCAAACAAACCAAGAAAGAGAAAGACATACTTGAGAAGAGAATTAAAAAGAGTAAGACAAAATAAAGGATGGGGATGAATGAGAGGAAAGAGGAAGAAGAAAAGAGACACTCTTAAAATCCAGATCAAGAGACATAAATACTTATGCAGCCAGAAGGAAGAAGACACCAGGAAAGCTCCAAGGGAAAGAGGGATTCAGACGATTTTGGTGAGGGAGAAAAATTGTGGGGGTTAGAGGGAAGAAAGAGAAGGAGAGAGAATGATGGACCGATGATAAGCTCTGGCAGTCTCTCGCGTGAAACACGTCCGTCCTGCACGCGCTTCTTTCCCTTTCGTTGGGCTCTTCGCTTCTTTTCTCGATTAGTTCGAACCCTGTCAGCATCCCGACGCTGAGGTGAAGACGGTTCCTGTTGGCTAACCGCACGACCTCGACGATTTCCATAATCATCGGATATTCGGTCAAGATCATCCGTCGGCCTGTTCAACGAAATAGGGAGTCCTGCTATAATTAAAATATTACATGATTCTGAAAACAAGTTGATAAATTTGTCTCTTCGTTTAACTGAGAAGGAAGGAGAGAAGTGGTGGGGCCTTTGAACAAAAAGAAAGCTGATCTTCTTTCATGCCAAAGTCATTGTTATTAATTTACAAAAACAGTGTTGCTTAAGAAGATATTTCTGCTCCTGGATTATTCTTTTTTATTATCTTTACAAGTTTAACGATTTATAAATACTAGAGACTGATGATATACGTGTTTTTTAATCATTCTTATTATTTGGAATAATCTTCATATTTTTCTTGGAGATGTACTTTATGGTCGAGGACTTCCAGTGACTTTGAAATTGCTTGATAATTTGTGATTAATTGATGAGAGTATTGGATGAACTTATTGGTTTCAGACGATTTTTGCAACCTGAGTTAAATGTTCACATATTTATCAATAATATTTATAATCTTTGTGCTGGATGGATGGATAAATAAATCTTGATAGAATCTCATCTTAAAGATATCTTAATTATAAAATGCAATTGAGCGATTCACAATCTTGACTAACGTTAAACTATTGAAGTGATAAAAGTACTGATACAAGTGAAAAAAGAATAGAATACTTGGATTGAATTACTGTTAGTGAATGAAATGTGCCTTGTCAAGAAGTAGGAAGAGCCAAGAGGGTGCTGGAGGATTTGTTTGAGAGCGATAGTTTTTTGTAGACAGTGGCAGAAATTTCAAACTCAACCAATTAATTTGTTAAAACAGTTAAGAATTCATGATTCATCCGAAAGCAGATGGTGTGACATGTGCTGTTGGCGATCGATTTTTTTTTAATCATCTAGATTCTCAAGGACTATCGATCGACAGAATGCAGCAACAAGAGCATAATCAAAGACACGAGGTGTCGGTAGATTGCTGTTATCAGCAATGGTCTACGCATCATCATCAGCAACTGCCGCCAGTTCCATCTCCTATGCAACAGATGGAAGGTAAGAAACATATATTTTGTCATATATTTCAATCAAAACATATCTCTTCCGTTCGAAGATATTTTTATCACTTATCATATCCATATTATCAATCTTTTGAAATATGTGACCAAAAATTTATAATTTTCTCCAAAATTTAATAAAGTTAACTTGTAGTTATTTTTAATATTAATCTTAACTTTAGAGAATTGTAACTGTATAAAACTTGAGATGATGTTTTGGAAAATTCCGGGACAAATTCCTAATAGTTCACTTAATAAATAGGAACTATAGTTATGCAATGAGAAAACTGCTTGAAATATGATATCCAGCTTTGATTATTTTTCACTAACAATTCAGGAACTTGTAGTTTTTTTATTTCAACAAGTATACCTCTTTCCAAAATAAATCTGTCCTTTTATAAAAAATTTCAATTCAAATCTAACGATGACTATAAATTATACAATAAAAATTGGAGCGGGCATAGGGCACGCGATTCGATCGTCGCGCTCAGTGTTATATGTCCTTAGCACGCAAATATGCAAAGAAATAAAAAGGAATTTCAAATTAATTAAGATTCTATTGGTCTTGAGGAACACATTCTCATCGTAATACTCGCGCTTTGCGCTCAATTTTTAATTTATATCCATTAGAGCCACATTTGCATTAGAAATGAAAAGAAAAATATACATTTGGTAAGAAACTGTGCGCAAAAAATTTATAGTATATACATATACATATACATCTTATAAAAAAATGTTGCAATTGAAATTTGCAGATCTTTTTCTAGTAAACAATTTTGTATTATAACGTTTTTTTGTATCTCGTACAGTTTAACTGGAAAATGGAATTTTGATCTTAACCTTTTTCAAGTTTCAATACACCATGACTTTTCTAACCATCGAAACGGAAACCAATATTGAAATTTTTTATTTTTCAAAAACACAAAAAATGCTCTTATTTTCACAATTTTGGTAAAATGTGGCTGTTTAACGAACTTGTCCTTACTTTCTCAGTTCCGATAAATAATGCTGAAGCTGAATTCTATTTGATAATTCCATCGAGAGTTGTCGAGTGTCCGACCTACTATTACAGGTAGACAGACACTTTCGTAAAAAAAGCGTTTTTACATTCTCATCATGGATGAGAAGGTATTGGTTTTATGTAAAAAATGACTCGAAATTTTCATCAAATCTTTACGTTTTGAGACCCCCTGAGTCAGAAAAAATGGTTTTTACGAAAGTGTCTGTCTGTCTGTCTGTCTGTAGTAGGTCGTGTGCGGCATAACTCTCGATAGAATTATCAGATTGAACTGAGCTTTGGCACACTTTATCGGAGCCGAAAAAGTAAGGACAAGTTCGTTAACCAGCCACATCCAATCAAAATTGAGGGATTGAGCACTACGTTTTTGAAAATAACTTTTTAAAAAAATCAAAAATTTCAATACTGGTTTTTGATAGTGCTCATAAATCTCTACAAATTATCCAGATAACATTTTTTGATTAAATCAAAATTAGAAATGTTACAGCATATTCAAATTCGAAAAAAGTCAATATCAAAATTCCATTTTCCGGTTAAATTATACGAGATACGTGAAAACGTTATTATACAATATTATTTTCTACGTAAAGACCTACAAATTTGAAATGTAACATTTTTTCATAGGATGCTTATTTTTCTTTTTAATTAAAAAACAACTATTGAAAATCCAAAATTCAATTTTTTAACAATAATATGTGAAATACGAAAAAAACGTAAGAATACAAGGTTGTTCGTTTCAAAAGGATCTACAAATTTCGTCTCACACAGTTTCTCATAAAACATATATTTTTCGTTTCAATTCCAAAAAATACGATTAAAATTCAAAAATTCCCTTTTTTAGACAAAATATGTGAGATACAAAAAAAACGTTTAGATGGAAAATTATTTGGTCTAGAAATTCTCATTAAGACATTTCGGGACAGGATGTGTATTTTATGTTTTGATTTTTAATATTAAAAAAATTCGATTTTTTTCACCAAAATATGTGAGATACGAAATAAGCGTTGTTCTACAAAATCGTTTCCTTAAATAAAGTAATACGTAATAAAGTCTACGTAATATTATTATAAAATTGGTTTGAGCTTCAGTATCAAATTATAAGAAATAAACTTGAATGTATGCAAAGAGCACAAGACCGAGCGCGAAGCGCGAGGTCCAGAATGAACGTAGCGCGAAGCGCGTCGATCAAATCGCGCGCCCTAGGCGTGCTCAAACTTGCGAGCGAAGCGAGCTGCGCGCGATGAGAATAAATAAAACCAATACGCCAATACCTTATCATGGATAATAAGAATGTAAAAATAATTCTCAATTAAATCATCCTGAGTGAAAATCATTATATAAATCTGAAAAGTCAACTAATTTTTATTGAATTGTAAAAATGTGAATGAAATTTTAGAAAATGGGTAAAAATTAAAAAGTGAAAAAGTATTCTGAAGATCATAAATGTCCTAAAGACATTAATGTTCTACAAGCCTGGAATAATGTCGAGTATCTCTGTCGTTACCTCTCTTGAAACGTTACTGCGGTGTGAAAGAAATTCTGTTGGAAGCAGTGGAGAGGGGAAGATGTGTAGTTTCGTTATGTTTTTATTGAATAGAAAATGATGTGTAACAGAGTAAAATCCTTTGTGTTACTCTCATAGAGATCAGTGAAGAAGCCAATTTTAACTTTACCCACGTAAACGACTCTTCTTTTAGCCGACCGAGTTCCATTTGTTCTCTTGTGCACTTAACTCGACTTCGAACAGTTTCATTGCATTCTAAAATTCTCAAGTAGCTCCTCACTTGGTGCAACGATGCGTTGCACGCAGATTGTTCACTGCTACCATTCTAATAGATTTCGATCTCAAAGTCTTCGATTTGTATTCGACACGACCTGTGCCAACAAATCTGGAGTTTGGGATCCAACACTGTGATGCGAAAACTCTAAATTAACTCCGGTCTCTGCTTTTTTTATACTTTCTAGTAGACTCAAGCCTGGGGAGTTCCGTAAATATTTTTATTTATTTATCCCAAGTCAAGGATGCGCAAAAAATATTAAAGTTTGAGGCGAACTTTTGAGAGCTCTAAATTTTTCAGTTGTACTTATTTATTGAAATAAAAATTTTTAAATCCATTATTAATCATATTTAACTGAAAATTTGGAAAAATTTACAATATCAAGCTATGAAATTGATCAAAATTGTGTGAATGGTCGAAACCTCTGAAGTAGTTAAAATTTATTCAAGTATTCAATACTATTCTAGTAGTCCAAATAATTTGACCGTTTGAAATTATTCGAGAGATCGGAACTGTATGAGAACTCGAAGAATATGTTGAGCTTTTAGAGAAATGCAGTCGAATTTCGATTTACTGAAATATCTGTCAAATTTATAGAACTTTTATGCAATTTTTTCTATAATTACGGTGTTCTTTGATTCTCAAGCAGTTAAATTTTACTATTGATTAATGATTATCAGTGGAAATAGGTTAGTTTTATTTCAGTTCAAAAGACTATTTATTCATCAAATATATATGATAATATATTGGACAATCTTTTAAATATTTTACTCATTTCTGAAAATAAATAAAATCACATAAAATTGATTTGCATTTAAATTTAAATATTTTTTTTGTAAAATGTCACGAATTCAAATTCACGGAATGAATATTTGCAAAATAAAAATTATGTTTCGAGAAGAAATCTAGGTATGATTTAACAGAAATTGAAATCAGTTTTATTATTAAAATGTTTTGAAGTGTATTATATTTTCCTTTGTCTTATTATTTTAATTGTACAGACGCAATTAAACAAAATAAATTGTAACGTAATACTTCTGGCTTAATTTCCGACAGTCTACATTCTTTTAGTCGACTTGTGCAACAAAGAATTCGTCTCCTCAGCAAATTTGTGACCTGCGAATTGCAACGAACGTCTGGGGTCTCGGCTCGGAGCACAAAACACTCGAGAGCTTCTTTTCACTCTTGGAAATTCAATCTAGATAATGATTCGCTTAAATTTTGCAAATAAAGAAAACAAAATATATTAATTAGCTTTTAAGTTGCTGAAAATATAAATCCAATTATTATTTAGAATATAATTTTCAATTTAATTTCAAATTTATTAATTAGATACCTAGCTAAATATGCATTTTTATATTTTAAAGGTTTCTGAAAAATTTACTGAATTTTCAAAAAAATTAAAATTTTCTTAATATTATGGAGCTCAACTGAATTTTCAAAAAATTTATCTTAAAAATACCAAACTGTAACAGAATTTTTATTAATTTATCACAAAATTACGTAACTGTAACGGAATTTCGGTGGTATGTGGCAGAATTTCGAGCTGCATATAACTGCATTAAACTTCAGTACTTCAGTCACATGTTCTGGGAAATTGCGGTAGAAATTTCTAACAGTGTAGAATATAGAAACTTGCATCTATATCCTCAGTGACTTTTAGGCACAAATATATACTAAAGTGTGATCAAATTGGAGGTATTTTTTCCAATAGGGGTTTATTGACATGTCACGCGTGACGCGTCAAACTAAATACACAATTTTATTCAGTTTTTATTGACATTTCATGATGGAAAGACTTGCGCGTCAACAACGTTTACAAATCGTACAATTATATTACGAAAATGGACGCTCTATGAAAAGTGTTTATCGCACACTCAGGCCAATTTACTATTCGGCATACCATCGGCAAACTCGAGAATAATTTAACATTATTGGATGATACTCGACCGATTAGACCACGTACAGCCCGAACTGTAGAGAATATTGCAGCTGTAAATGAGAGTTTTGCCGAAGACCCGGAAGAATCGATTCAGCGCCGATCTCAACAACTTGGCCTATCTTATGGCACTACCTGGGCGATATTTGATGCTGGAAAGTGAAGCCCGTAATCTCCACGACATTTGGTTCCAACAAGACAGCGCTACATGTCATACAGCCCGTGAAACAATGGATTTACTGCGTAGTCGTTTCGGTGAGCAATTTATCTCTCGTTTCGGACCGGTGGATTGGCCTCCAAGATCGTGTGATATCACACCTTTGGACTTTTATTTGTGGGGGTGTGTAAAGTCTAAATGTTTTGTGAATAAACCAGCTACTATTGAGGCATTGGAAGCCAACATTACTGAAGTTATTAGCAACATGCCGACCGAAGTCCTCGAGCGAGTCATTCAAAATTGGTGTTTACGGATGGACGAATTAAAGCGCAGTTGCGGCCAACATTTGAAAGGGGTTATCTTTAAAAAATAAATGTCGTGAATGGTTCTACACAAAAATAAAAAAGATTGCCCTATCAATTCGAATTTTCGTTGTTTTATTTCAATTTAAAATCCTATACCTCTAAATTGATCACCCTTTAGTTGTTAGTGTATGAATCTTAGATTTATGTGATAGAATTTTATTGTCATTCGTGAGCAAGTTTTTAGGTAACTTATCGATGTTTTCTGTACAATATTATGTAAATTTTCTCACATTTCACAATTTAAAAATTTTTTTTTTTACATTTTCCACATTACCAAAGTTTATTCCAAGATAGAACTCATATGTACAATATTTATCCAAAGTTTTGATATTTTAGAAATAAAGATCACTGATGAGGATTCCGATCAGAGTCGAAACGTTTGACAGTATATAAATTCCTGAGTTATCATTTCTGGACCCTAAAGTCAATTATGAACAACAGCATACTATTAAAGTTTTAAAAAATATCTTTTTTTAACATTTCAATGATTTATACTTTTTTTAGTTCCCGTCGGCTACTCCCTGTGTGAAAATCGAACCCGGAAACTGATCGAGATCCGGACGGATAGCCCTAGTTGTAATCAGGAACCGGTCAGGCTATCCGACCAGGAACCCGCCAGAAGCGTGTCACACTGGTTTAGCTATGTTCCCGACGGGAACCGGCCGGGCTACCCTGCCCTTTTATGGCTGTTTTTAAGGGGGTCTTTTAGTAGCATTAAAATTTCACTTAGTTTACAATTGGACTCATCACCACTGTATTCTTCCTCAATTTTTCGAACTCTTCTGTCTTTTTTAGCGCGGATACGATTTCGCTCACGCATACGTTTCTTTTCATCCATTTTAATTTTTAAAATAGGTATCAGATCAACCCACATGTGTTACTTGAGAAAAGTAGCAAGTTTTTGTGAACAAATTGGTCCACTTTCTGCATGTTTGTGTCCAAACTACATTAAATTTTTTTTTTCAAAATTTGGGAAATGGTAGAGAAGATGAAAACGGACGTAAATAGACTAATTTTAGTTTTGATAATAAAAAAATTGTCTCCATAAATTTTGCTTAAATTAAATTTTTTTCTATTTATTAAACCAAAAGTTATCTATCTACGTCTGTTTTTATCCTTTCTACCATTTCCCAAATTTTGAAATCAGAATTCTATGTGTTTTGGACACAAACATTTAAAAAACTTAAAATCAATAAAATTTGCTAATTTACCAAGTATCACATGCCCTTAACTCTCAGAGTGCCCAAGTTCATGTATACTATAAAAAGGTATATATATATATAACTTACGTCATTTTCTACAGGGTAATCCTATAGGTGGGATATATAGGATTCTGTATGCGGGCGTATACAGGAATTTTTAGTAAGGATCTGTCAAAATATTCGAATATATATTATGTTATTATTCAAATTTCAAATTAATCAAATTCAAATGTTATAATTCAAATATCTATAATAGTATAACCTATAATTCCTACAACGTGAATTCTTTTGTTTTAATCATTTTTCATTCTTATTCTCTTAAGGAAAACTACTGCGTAACATGTTTGACAATTTTTTAAACATTTTTAAACATCATATAGGTCCACCCTAGCGAAAGTTCCGGATTGAAATTCATTCCGAAGCAATCCACACTAGTCCGTGCCATTCCGGAATCTGATTCCGAAATAAACCGAGTTATTCCGAATGACTCCAAAGCAAATTTTCAATCCGCATCAATTCGAAGCCAATTAAAAAACAATCCGAATAAATTCGAAATTTCAATCCGAATGAATCCGGTCAATTTCGCATTCATTTGGATTGAAATTTTGGACTGATTCGGACTGGTCGGATTCATTTGGATTAAGGGGGTCGTCTACCTTCGCGGTTTCAAAAAATCGAATTTTTTTTGCTTATTTCGAATCTAGACACTATAAACAACATGCCTTATGAAGGATTTATTCGAAAACATGCTGGTTCAAATACTACCGACCTCATCATTTATCTTTAAACGCGTTTTCTCGAAAGTAGTGTTTTTTAAAATTGTTGGCACGATTTTGACGGAACTATCGAAGATATTGGAAATCTGTAAATTGTTTCGTATTCAAAAACGTCTCACTACGATTAGACACGAGCTTTTTAAACAAAAATTTTTTTTCAATTTTTTACAGCTTTTTTAAGCTAGAAAAACAGGGTAGAAAATAGAACTTTTTTTTCAAATCGCTGCCATTTTGTTAAATTTTAAAATCTTTCAAAAAGCTTGTGTCTTATCGTAGTCGGATTAGTAAAAAGTAGAAAAATATGATTGTTTTCATGTTTCAAGGTTCTGAAGCTGAGAAATCGTGCCACAAAGTCTACTATGTCGCGCCGGCAGAGATCGATTCAAGGACGCGTCAAGGCCAAGATAACGAAAAAAAAATATTTTTTTTTAAATTTTAATAATGTATTAATTAAATAAAAAAAACTTTTGTCAATATCATGTGTAGTTTTTTCGCAATCCATCGTCAAAAATACGCCCGAAATTCAGGTGCGAAGGTAGACGACCCCCTTAAGAGTTCGGATTGATTTTAAATGGGCCTCTGATTGATACGGATTGAAACTGGCTTCGGATTTATTCGGAATAACTCGGATTGGTTCAGAAACAGATTTCTGAATCCGAGACTTTTTCCGGGGTACTTGACTAGTGCCCGACTAGTTCCCGGCCAGTTTCCGACAATGAACTTCATCCTGGGTTGATTCTGCCGGTTCCCGACTTGACCCGGTCCGGTCACGAGTCAAACCGGACGATTTTCACCCAGTTCCCGGCCATGCAATACAGCCCGAGTTTGCCCGGCAGGGATCCGGCCAGAAACCTTTTTGCAATGGGGCTAAATGAGGCAATTTCCACACGGGCTGCGATTTAAAAAAATCTTAAAGATTTTTTGATATTTTACGATAAAAGAATTGAAAAAATAAGTGGTTGGAAGGTTTTTAAAAAATATCCACAATTATTTCAAAAGATTCCAAAAAATAACAAGAGATTTTCAAAAATTCAAGAGCTTCCTTTGACGATTGAACATCTGTCTTTTCATTAAACATGATAAAATATTATAGGCAGTTTTCAAAATTTGTCCAGGGATTTGAAAAAAATCAGTGATATTGAGAAATTTGAAAATATGTGAAAAAAATTAATTAAAATATTACGAGAGGTTTTGAAAGATTTGAAGTTTATAAGTCTTAATTTCAAGAATTAAATCATTAAAAATTTAAAAGATTTCATGACATATTACAAAATTGCAAGAGAAATCAAAAGTCTACAAAAGATTATAAAAAATATGTGATTTTAAGAGATTTTTAATAGACGTGTGCATTCTGTCGGATCGAATGTCGCAAATTCGATTCGACTCGCCTTATTTGTTGGATCGGATTTTTAAGATTCGACCGGTGCAGGATGTAGTTTGCAATTTTGAATCAGACATTACACAATATATATATTATTAGTTTATCATATCGAAATGGTGAGTCGAAAGAATTTGTTTTTGTCTTATGCGACTTATACATGTTAGGAATGTGTATTAAAATTGTTTGAAGAATCAGGCAACGTAATTTGTCTTTAATAAAATAACTACGATATTAAATTTTATACGCCTGAAATAAACTCGAGACAAATAATTATACGCACAGGGAGTATACAGAGTTATATATATTTAACAATTTTAATATTTTTACTAACTCACCAAAGTTAATCCTATACCATTAAACTCTACAACTGAAGGAAGATATAATCAGTATCAAAGAAAGTAGAATTAAAAAAAAGCATCATTAAAGAAAAGTCCGAATTCAGCTGAAAGAAAACATTCTAAATTGAGACTTGTAAGTCAACTTGAAGTTTTAGGCAATCCATTATATCTACCTTGATAATACGCAATTAAGACTTAAGACCTCATGTCTAATGTATAGAATCTTATACTTGAAAGTCCTTCTATTTACTTTGCTGAATAAGGCGAAGAAAGCATCCGAAAAAAAATATAAACAAAATTTGAAGTCAATTAATATCTTTTATTTATTTTCTTCATTCGAAACTTCTACAGTATTTTCTTATTCCATCAAAAAACCTTAAAATTCACCATTTTGGAACGATTCAAACACCACGAAAATATTTTCTAGCTTTTTTGGAATATGCATTTACAATTTTGTGAATGCAAATTTTCGAACAATTGTAAATTCAGTAAAATTTTTTAAATTCATAATTTTCTATTATTGTTATTATGTTATTATTATTTGCTGAAATTTTTTAACCAACAGGAATTTTTTAAGATTTTTGAATAAATAATGTGAACTGAAGATAATATAAAATATTAAGTGATTTCAAAACTTTTTATTCGTATTTTTTTCGTATGCTAAACCCTGAAACTGTTGACCCTCAGTTCAAACGATTCGATTAATAATGCTCAACTTCCATATCTTTGTATCATTAGAACACAACCCCTTTAAAAATCTTGAGTTGAACAACATTTTTTTAAATGGGCTTTTAATTTTTCATTACTAGTTATCATACACATTCTTATAAACAAATAATAAAAATAGGTTAAATTTTTATTAACAAATCCAACCGACTAACTTTTTTGATTTGATGGACTATAGTCTCTGAATACATCACATAAGACTAAAAAAATAAATTCTTTCGACTATGACGATATAAAATTAAAATGCAATTATACAATTATGAATATTATGTAATGTCTGATTAAAAATTGCAAACTACATTCTGCACCGGTCGAATCTTAAAAAATCCGACATTCGATCGGACGCGCTTCGAATCCGGATGTCGAATATTCGACATTCGACGAACGGCCAATTTCGGATCGGAAATCGAATCGAATCTTTTTGCACACCTCCAATTATGAAGCATATCACAATCTTGCAAAAGATGCAAAAGATTACAATCGAAGGAACCGGGCTCGAATCCCGGCACAGTCGAAAATGTCATTTTTTCCACAGTAAGATTTCAAATTCTTCAAATTTAAAAAAAAAGCTTAATAAAAATAATTTGTTTTCAATAATGTTTGCAGCATGTCTTGAATCAGCCGGTGGAAGAGTAAAGAAACGATCTCGAAGTCCCAATCTCGTAGGAGCTTCACTTTCACTTCAAGTTTCCTCGGAGATATCATCATCGCCGTCAGAATCTCTCAATGACAATAACAATAATCATGATGAAGACACAAATGTTTGTTCTCCAGATGATATTGGCTCCAAGAGGCCACTACATCCAGCTTTAGTTGGAGCTGGTGCAGCCCTGGAAACTAGACCCTTGTGGGAAGAATTCCACCAACTTGGCACGGAAATGATTGTCACGAAAGCTGGTAGAAGAATGTTTCCCACTTTTCAAGTAAGTCACGTTAATTTAATTATATCAATTATTTGATTATTTTACTATTCTTATACCTGACATTTTAAAAATTTGATAAAAAAATCTGATTTGTGAAAAGATACATTGACATAAGAATCTCTGCTCTATATCATTTTATTTTTACTTGAGTCTTCTTTTCTAATTTATTCAGTTTCAAGGAAATGTACCATCCAAATTACTAATTTTTTCCGAATTAATATTATACATTTTTTAATTTATTTGCATAATAAATTCACATAACTTAAATTTTGCCATGTAAAAAGAAATACTTATTTCTACTTTATTTGCAATTAATTAGGAAACAATCATTTTGGCAAAAATTTCTTAGCTGAAAAATTAAGTAAATTTATTTAAACGTGATAATTACGAAAAAAACTTTATTATTTTATTATTTCTTGAAGAATATTACATCCTAAACCTCAAATAATATAAAAATAATCCACAATTATCGAATATTAATATCTCATAAGAAACTTAACATTTGTGTTGTACTTTCTGTTTTAATAATGCCTCTCAACCCTACTTAAAATATTGTATAGAATTAACGAATAGTATTTGGTTCCAAGCAGGTCCTATAGAAACTTCCACCCGTACCGATAAGAAGGCTTGCATAAAAAAGTATTGAAAATTTTTGTTTCCGTGAACTGAAATTGAAATGTGAATATTCAATCTTTTTCAATGATTTCCAAAAATTCAAGTATAACCTTGAATAAGAATAAAAATAGAATTTTTATTGTGTGCCTTGGAAACACCCAAAACGCTTAAAATTTATAAAATTTGATAAGATTGTGCATAAAACTACATAAAATAAAATAAACTCATGGACTAAAAACTTTTAATCACAATTTTGTTTTATGGAATTTAATAACTCAATAATAATTAAAATCAATGCTTTTCCAATGGAAGCCTTATTCTTACCGGGGTATTTTGTGTCATTTGTTTCTTGTCCGGTTTCACCCAGACTTTATTCGATAGACAATATTCCCTTTGCACACGCAATTTTTTCCCAAACCTTATCCATGTTTTGTGTCCAACCTCTATTTGCTCCTGTTCAAACCAAACCAGAATAGTTTCTGGCGTTTCTGGTAATTTCTTGTCGGATAGAAAGTGATTAAAATCATTTTTTTTTTAGATTCTAAATTAAATGTCGAATAAGGACTAGATAGAATCGTATAAACTATCTGTGTAGTTAGTATCTATCCAATATTTATCTGATACCTAACCTATCTTATCCGATATTTAAAGGGGATATTTTACTTTTTTGACCTAAAATTTTACTGATTTTCTCCAATTTTTTCATGGACAGCAAGTCGAAAGTTTAAGGGTATATTTTAGTAGTTTTAAAATACACAAAAGAATTTTTTTGGTTTATTTAATGATTTTCATTCATGTTTCTGCCGATTATGGGAGCGCCTCGATAATCAAGGAGCTCATATGCGTACATGATTCAAATCGTTAGGATCATCTAAAAGCAAAAATACGAACGATTTATTAATTTTTATAGAAATCGTCATCGTATAAACCATGAACAAAGAATTTATATGTTACGGTTTTTCTTGTAATCATGCCTGCAGTATGAAAAAAAGTTATTTCGACACGGAGAAAAATAGTTAATAGTATAAAGCAACTATAGGAGAAAAAAAATTTATTTTGCGAGTGTGAAGTTTGATGCCCGAGCAAAGCGAGGGTAACAACCACACGAGTAAAATAAATGTTTTTCCCGTGTTGCACACGATTTTTTTTCTACTAGCGCGTCAGAAAGTGGATTTGTTTGCCCCGCACGGGGCAATAAAGTCCACTTTATGACCTGATAGTAGAAAAAGTAATTTTACTCAACTTCCGATCAAATTTGGGACATAAGGACAAGTTAGAAGTTATTTAGTATCATTGTATTTCTTTGTGATGTATTAAATGTTCAAAAATGAATAAAAGTTGAGTAAAATTCAGAAGTGTAGGGTGAAGTATGAAAGCGTGCATTAAAAATTTTTAAATATACATATTATTACTCGTAGTATAACTATAAAAAACCAATCTTTTATTGAATCACAAAAATAGTAGAGCTTTCAGTTCATTCTACTCTACGCTTCAATCGAGAGTTGAGTAAACCGTGAATCGCAAGATTTATTCCAACAGCTACATCTATTTACGCAGGAACGAATGAAAGTAATCTGCGCCTTGGGCACACATAAAAAATTTTTCATTTCAAAAACTTAAATTCTTAAAATTAAATTGATATTATGAAAATTTAAACAAAAAAAAATCGATAAGTGTATTACATAAAATATGAAATATCACATAAATTACTCAGGCAGAATAATAATTTGGAATTCGCAAATGTAAAATCCATATTTTGAAAATATAAAACACAGAAAATAAAAGAACCTTTTTTTAAATGTTTTTATACAAGATACTTCTTAATAATAATGCAATTTATTAATCTACATTTGAAAATTTAGTTTCACTAAACTTCATACGTCGTTATAATAAAAATGTATACTAAATGTAATTTAATAATTATATTATATATATTAATAATCATGGTTATAATAATTGATTAATTATATTAACTTTTAAAAATATTTTATTAATCATTTATGAAAAAAGTCAATTTATATTTTACTTGAGTAAGGCTCAAAAATTTTATTGACGGCACTTACTCTCACAAGCTCTGAATAACTCAGGCAGTCACTATATAAGAAAGTTCCAAATTTTATATCTCAGCATTGTAAGCGAGCGTGTGCATGATTCGACAAAAGCGTATCGTCGTATATATAGGTGTGTAGTTATTAGGTTTATATATGTAAGGTTATATGTTTAAGTGTATTTGTGATTGGCTACGTCTGGATGGTGTGAATGTATTTGTATGTTGTTTATGTATGTTACCGGATGACTATTGGTAGGCTCGAGGTAAAAATTTTTTTTATTCAAGAGAACCATACCATTGCCAGTTGAAATAATACGCCCGATGCTCATTTTACTCAACTACGGTTTGAAGCACCTCAAACGTCGGTGATATACTTATACATTTCATGTTAACCCACTGACGCATGTTGGTGCCCTGTCGTCGATAACGTTTTACTCAACTCCTTACTATATATTCCCTATGTAACGCTTATTGTTATTCACTTTGGGTGAATTAGGTATATATCAAATTCATTTTACCCGACTAGGATTTAATAGATATTCAAATGTCCTTATGTTCCAAGTTTAATCGACAGAGTTGAGTAAAATTACTTCAACTATTTTTCTCCGTGGAGAAAAATGCGTTTATAACTTCGCGTTTAGCGCCTATAACTTGAGAAATATTGAGAATTTATTACTGAAAACTCAGAAGGATATTCTCACAACTATATACTTTCGATTAATTAAGAGAATGAAAAATCGTTTTTTCGAACATGATGAGAAAATAGAATGTCTCCTTTAGCAGAGAGTGGATACTCGGACTTTGAACGTCTTTGAGACAGAATCTTAAGAACGTTTCACGAACTTTAATGTCAGGTCTTCTGCTGTTCTAAAGATGTCCTATGTTCTGAAAAAAACATTTTTTTAAATATGCCTGCCTCGCGGGCACATTCGCATCGCGCGCAACACGCAGATTTGAGCGCGCCTAAAGCGCGGGATTTGATTGTCGCGCTCTGTTCTGTTTGGACCTCGCGTTTTGCGCTCTGTCTTATATTCTTCGCATACATTTAAGTGTATTCCTTGTAATTTTATAGTGAAGCTCAAGTCAATTTTATAATATTGTAGATGTGAATTACATTTTCTCAAAGTTACCAATTTGTTTTTGATTTCAAATAAAAAAGGAAATTCAATTTACTCAAGACTCTATCAGCCTCCTTAAAGAACACACATTTTCATTATATGACACTCACGTTTCGCGCTCTATTTTCTGTATACATTAAATATACATATTGTCAAAAAATGTCCAACTGAAAATTTGTAAACCTCATTTAGGCTAATAATTTTCCATCTCAATGTTTTTTTCGTATGTCACATATTTTGTTTAAATAATAATATATTTGAATTTTAATCGTATTTTTTAAAATTAAAATGAAAAATATACGTTTTAACAGAAAGTATGTCCGACAAAATATGTAGATCTTATTGAAACGAACAATTTTGCATCCTTACGTTTTTTCCGTAATCTTCATATTATACTATTAAAAAATTGAATTCTGGATTTTTAATAGTATTTTTTTAAATTATAAAAAAAAATATACGTCTTATAAAAATATGTTGCGATTTAAATTTGTAGATCTTTATGTATAGAAAACAATTTTTCATCATAACTTTCTGATATACTTTTTGAAAAGCATAAAAAATGCTCTTATTTTCATAATTTTGATCAGATGTGGCTGGTTAACGAACTTATCCCTAATTTTTGGGCTCCAATAAAGTATGACAAAACTCACTTCAATCCGATAATTCTATCAAGAGTTATTGAGTATATGACCTACAGACAGACAGACAGACAGACACTTTCGTAAAAAGCGTTTCTTCTGACTCAGGATGTCTCTAAACGTAAAGATTTGATGAAAATTTTGAAAATCATTTTTCACATAAAACTAATACCCTCTCATTTATCATGAGAATGTAAAAACATTGGATATCTATAAAATAAAAGAAGGCTAACATTCAAATCCCCAAAATTTCTTCTATATACGTTTATTATCATTTGGCTTACTGAGACGTTTTAATTGAATAAAATATTCTTTTTTTCCTTTTTTTTCTTTTTTCAGTGTCGATTGTTTGGTTTGGATCCAAACACTGAGTACTTATTAGTAATGGACTTTGTACCTTGTGATGATAAAAGGTATAGGTATGCTTTTCACAGTAGCGCCTGGGTTGTGGCTGGTAGGGCAGATCCTGTTTCTCCACCTAGAATTCATGTTCATCCTGATAGTCCAGCGAGTGGTGCCCATTGGATGAAACAACCTGTTTCGTTTGATAAGCTTAAGCTCACCAACAATCAACTCGACGATAACGGCCATGTGAGTTTTTTCTGAGAAAGCTTTTATTTATACATAATTATATATTTATCAAATCCCATTTCTTAATCATAATTCAGGTATAGTTGTCATGCACGCGGAAAAAATACGACAATTTTATGAACTATTAATTTTATTTACTTATATTATATATTACTTATAATATTTACATTGCTTCGTAAATTTGAATTAGTCGAACTTGACTACACTGTTAGAAATTACTGCCGGAATTTTCTGAAACACGTAATTGAATATTTATGAAGTTACTATTTTTCAAACTTAAGATAATATTTTTTTGAAAATTTCATTTTTAATAAAATTACTGAATATATTGTGATACTTTTATGTAAAAATTCTGAAATTTGCAGCCGAAATAACTTTAATTTCCGGGTAACTGAAACTTTATATACATTTAAATGTGACTAAGAAGTCTGTTACAGTTTTGCAATGTTAAGATGAATTTAAGAAAATTTGGTAAATTTTTGTAATTTTGAGAATAATTTCAATCAATTTTCCTCAAGTTTTGGATACGTTTACGTAGAAATATCGTGTGTTATAAATATATATGATTATATATAATAATGCAATGTTATAGGTAAGGCTCATAGCACTTACATGGAAGAGGAAAAAGGTTAAATTTTTTAACGTCAGGTTCCAGAAAAAAATGTATTTAAAATGAAAATAACTCAATTCAAGCCATTTCTCATTTTTTGAATTCGAAGTAGGTATACCTTTTCACATGATAATGATGATTGTAAGAGTAATCACACGGAGAAAAATGGAGGGTCAGCCTGAATATCTAGAGGGTCAGGTCGACCAAATATGATGATCGACTATAGGACAGCCTTCTAGATAATCAAACTGGTCATCCGTAGAGGCTCGGAAAAAGATAATCGATTTGATCATCGTCAAAGGTCGATTGGATCATCTCGGAGGGTCGATGTGACCGTCTCAATGGGTCGATATGATCATCTCAGTGGGTCGATTGAATGATTTAAGATGGTGAACTCGACCATCACAGATAATCGACCTGATCATCCTGGAGTGTCAATATGAATATTCCAGAAGAGAAAATTCAATTATCCCAGAGTGTCGACTCGAATATCTAAAATGGTAAAAAGGACTATCTCTGACAGTCAAATACTTTTTTTTATTATTTGAAAAAATTAATTAAAAATAAATATGATGTGCACTCTGTGAATCTGAAGTCGTAAGAAGTTCGTGATGTTACTAAAATGTGCAAAGTCGTGTATCAAGTGATTCATAATAAACATTTCTACTAATATTTAGTAGAAAATTACTAATTCATTTCAAAATCATTACGACCCCAACTACTAAACAAAATTCAATAGTAAAATTACTAAAAAATTTACTAATTGAATTTGTAACAGTTTCACTATGAATTAGTAATTTTATATCAAGTATTAGTACATTTTTAATAAATCAGTTGATAAACAACTTCGAAATATTTTATTAGTAACATTACTAACTTGTTACTAATTCAGATTTGAGTAATGCACGTCATATATTTTTTTTACTACTTGACTATTATTAAAACTTAAAGAGCACCTTCTATACATATATTGGAAAAATATTAAATGGATGTAAAAAAATGAAACATAGCCTTAAAAACATGTAACTTAAGGATTGAATGAAAATACACTGCAAAATTCTAGTAATTGATCAGTTTTATTAAAATAGAAAAACATAAATAATTGCGAAAACTTAGCATCAAATTGCACTTTTCATAACAATGCACATTTTTCCTGAGCAATCGTGCATGAGAATTGGTCGATGATTTTCTAATTCAGATTGTTTAATAAAAACCGTTTGTGATACATTTATAATTCTATAAGCAAATATATGCTCAGAAAAAGATAATGTTTTGAATGAGTTACAACAAAAAAGAATGTCGTTATCCTGGCAGGAAATCAAGATCTCTTTAATTTGAGCAAATTCGAGTATGCCAAAACTATTTCTTCAGCAGCTCTTGCGAAGACTGAAGATGCGATTCTGAAAACATGAATTATTATTTTATCAAAAGATATATTTATATTCAGAGTGAAATAAAATATATTTACTTGTTTCTGATAGAAAATAATTTAAATAAATACTCCACGACACTTCTCACTAAATGAGTTCGAGTGTTGTAATCTAGGTTTTCACCAGATTCCAGAGCTTGACGACCCTCATAATTCGTGGAGAGTTAAGCTTTTAAACCCTAAATATATTAAATTACATAAGTTGAAAATATTAAACAGTACTTGAAGCTAGCCCAACATAAAATTAGTATAAAACAATACATTGCATTCCAAATAAGAATTCTTACTACAACTTACGTTCGGAAATACTAGCGCTTCTTCAAAGTCCACTTCTAAAGCTGACGAGTTGCGCAAATCAACTGGTTTTAAAATTCTTCGGTCCACACTTGATCCACCAGCCTGATAACAACCATCAAATTCTGGGTGTAAATTTTCTCCAATCTCTTCCCTGTTTAAATTTAATTCAGGGTTCAAGTTTGCAGAACTGAGTTTTGGTCTTTTTGGAGAAGAATCACCTTGGTCAGAAGTGCAATCTACGAATTCATGAATTAAAGCTCCACCCTCAGGTAACACTGTCGCTGCTACCCCCATTTACATAAGCGTTTCATTCCAGTTATTTCACAAAAAGTAATCGTATATTTTATAAGCAATAATAATTGTACAATAAAATCTCTACAAAATTCTTACACTGGTTTTCTCTGATCTGATTGGCAGCTATTGGTGAAGCAGAACTAGTTTTGGTATGTTCAGTATGAATCTGGAAAAAAGGTATTTCACTAATACAAACGCACGTTGTCACATTTTAATATTTAATAATTGTCGATAATGATTTTTTTAGATTTAACAGTAAAATAGAGATGATTTATACGAGCATTAATCACATTCATAAGTTGTTTTTCATTATCTCTTAGTTTCATTACAGTTTGCCAATTTGCATTTTAGGAAATGTTAACGGTGTAAATGTTTAGCTATAATTATAATTTTTTATATCCAAACGCAGTCAATCAAACTAAGTTAATGAAAATGAAACTAAGTTCAATAACTAAATGTTAGTTTTTACAAGTTTTTTCTACGAGACAGGAAGATAATTTAGCATACCGGTTCAAGATAATTTTTGTAATTCTTCATGAATTTACTTCGAGGTCCCGCCAGTGGATCATTTCGCGAATATCCTGCTCGATTAAGAGTTCAAAGGACTCATCATCGATTTTATTTTCTGGAATTGAACATAGTATTTCTAGGGTCAGGTTCTGATAATTAAATTAGATAGAATTGAATTAGATAGAATACCAAAAAATAGGGGTATTGCCAAAAAGTTTTGAAGTTTTAATTCCAGCCGCTTCGCCCATTTCCATTACTTAAACATGTGAAACTTTAACTTAAGAGAACATTAGTTTACGTTGGTTTTTATCCACAATTTTTAACTTTTAAAAAAAAATTAGTGCCTAGAAGTAAAAACGTCAACACGGACGTCTGGGCACTAATCTCTTTTTGAAAAATCGAAAATTGTAAATAATAACCTGCGTAATAGTATATTGCATTACAAGAGATGAGACACAGCGATTGCAACGAGTATAAAGTTTGCTGACAAAGAAAACAGGTACACTTACCAATTTGAAATTTGAATATTTTTGTTGTACTTAGTTGGCTTTAGGGCCACCTTGAGCACATCCTTCATTTTTATATAAAAAAATGCATATTTTTTAAAAAAAATTCAAAAATACATCTCCGTTTTCAATTCTTTGCGAAAAATTTATTCGTAATTTTGCAAACGCTCGGGATTGTTATGGAATTTTATCATTTTACAAAGTCAACAGTTTCCAAAAAACTTTTTTACATTATGTTAACTTTGAGATACCCAAACGGATCTGAAAACTGTCGAACTGCAACCAAACTTCATCAAATTGTCATTAAATTACAATGACTTTTGAAACATTTGTAGCTACATGTAACTCAATTCAATTTTAATCTTAGTTTTGTGACACAGTGTCTGTTATAAGAAACCCCAGCCACATGTTTCGTGAGTTTTGTCGTAGAAATTTCTAACAGTCATATACAGACTGTTATGACTTGTTTCAAATTTCATAGCCCTCCTTTGTCACGGCATTTCTGGTCATCTTGCGGACATCTTTACACATTTTTTTTTTCTCTACTTTTGTTCTCCTTTTCATTTAACCGAGACTTTCCAAAGCAAAAAAATCTAACCCTCCACTCCACTTTGCAAAGCTTTTTACCAGGTCTGTTTCCAAATGTAACTCAGTTTTAAAGCAAAATCCGTAGGGAAAAGAGTTCCTTTAAAAAATTATGTGCTCATCTTGTTTGCGATGTAAGAAAAGAAAGAGAAAAAAAGGGAATATTGTGTTTGTCGTCACTTGGATTAAAAAAATTTTTTTCATCATCGTCTTCTACATCTATTGAACGTAATAACAGGTCAGTTTTTTTCGTTTTGGCAATGTTTGGTGTGAGCTCGCAGTCCTTAAACCTTTTTCTGTATAGTTAATCTGTCACACGTACAATGGGCTAAGTCTTTTCAAGTTTCTTCTCTTTATATTCTTATAGTAAATATTTTTTATGGTACATTTTTATTTTTTCTGTAAATTTTGGTCATTTATACCAGTTTTTAGTTTCATAAGTGTAGTTCCTTCATATCAATTTTCCACAATGTTCATTGCTCACACACATAAAAAAAGTTTTTCGTTTCACTTTGTTATTTGCATATAAAACAATTTTGTGGCACGTTTTTGTATGAAAAATTTGGTTGTGGAAATTTGGTGTTGGACCAATTTGTTTATATCGATTTACCACAATGTCACCCGTCACACGTGCTACTTTTAAGTTTCTATCTTTAGCAATTTTACAAATCAAGGTTTTATAGTTTTACCCCCTTTTAGAAAATTTATTTATTTATACCATTTTTATAGTCTCAGTTTTGCAATTCTTTCACATAATTTTTTTTTTTCAACAGAATGTTCATCGGACACACGTTCAAAATTGTTCAAGTCTTGTATTTGTATGGGAAAAAATTTTTTGTGTGTACAGTTCTTTTACATTTAGTTTTATACAGATTTTACAGTTCCACATGTACAATTTATTTAGATCGGTTTTACCACAATGTTTTATCTTTCACACGTAGTTAGTTTCGATTGTGCAATTTGTTTATATTGATTTACCACAATGTTACCCGTCACACGTGCTACTTTTAAGTTTCTATCTTTAGCAATCTTACAAATTAAGGCTTTATAGTTTTACCCCTTTAGAAAATTTATTTATTTATACCATTCTTATAGTCTCAGATTTGCAATTCTTTTACATAATTTTTTTCAACAGAATGTTCATCGGTCACACGTTCAAAATTGTTCAAGTTTTGTATTTGTAGGGGGAACTGTACAGTTCTTTTTACATTTAGTTTAGACAGATTTTACAGTTCCACATGTACAATTTATTTATATCGGTTTTACCACAATGTTTTGTCTTTCACACGTACTATTCTTTATGTTCTTTTCAGTAATTTTACAGAAAAAATTTTTGCACACTTATTGTACAGTCTTACTTTATCGCAAATTTAGTTTTTTAGTACAATTCTATTGTTTCACATATTTTTACCACAATGTTTATCCGTCACACGGGCAATTATTAAGTTTTCCTCCTTTGTATTTTTTATAGAAATAAATTCTCACTGATGAGGACTCCAACCTGAGTCGAAACGTTTGAAAATATGAAACCTTGAGTTTACATTTTTTCTGGACCCTAAAGCCAACTAAGTACAACAAAAATATTCAAATTTTAATACTAAGGGTCGATATAAGTCCTGTTTATTATTATACACTTACCAATGATCGTTCAAACTGTCGCAAAAAATCCCGGATACACTTTTTCGCGTAAAATGGATGAAAGTGACGAGATTAGCCGGTAGACGCGTACTATCTGAAATTAGCGCGAACTGCATGACATGGTGGTCACGTGGCTATTCAATTTTCGTGCGCATAAGGTAGCGATTATCTTTGATAGTGTACCTTCCCCTCTGCGGATGGTCGAAATGATTTAAAACAAGGTATTCAACTCGATCATCTCAGAGAATCGATTTGATTATCTTGGATAGTGTGACTGTTTCTCTGTGGTAATCAAGCTGATCATAAAACGAGAGTCTCCTTGATTATGTCGATAAAATTATGGAAGGACTATTTCATAATCTAGAGGGTCGGCCTGACTCTCTAAATTTTGATTTTAAGAGTATGATATTAGTACGAGATGTATATTAAAAAATCTTTTTAATTATCATAAAATCTTTCAGACTTTGGACTATTCTCAAAAATCTTGTATACAATATTTTTGCATCGATTGGAATTTGGTAACGTGTTTTAAAAAATTTTAATTCCAACCATATCTAATTCAGACATCTAACTATATTTGAAATTTCGTGAAAAATAAGTTTTTAAAAGGATAAAGTAAGAGAGTCACATGATCAAGAGAAGAATTTTAGTTTTCCTCATTTTTTATTTTTTATAATAACGAATATTTTGGAACATGATTTATTGATTATTTATTCTTAATCAGATAACCGACTTACTCTATGCTCTTAATTAAATAAAAATTTTTCTTATTACAAATGTCACATATTATAAAGACGAGACCTTAGTCCCTGGTGAAATCAGAAATGAACTCAGAAGCTTTCTTACGAAGAGTAATGGGCCACTTGTCATATTTTTTGCAGAGCAGTACGCCAAGCTAAAGGTATTGCTGTTCTTATAATTTCTGAAATAAGGCAGTTCCAATAAAGTAAGGTGATTGACGACAGCACCGGTCCACGTGTTTGTCATTTCGGACGAGTTCGCCTTAATTGACCTGAGATACGAGCACTCGCGTACTGCACAAATTATTATTTTAAGGGTGCAAAGGCTCACAAAGTAAATCGTTTTTCAAGAACCAAATTTTTTTTTTTATCTCATTTTCGTCTTTATATTTATATAGGCTTAAGACTTTAAAAACTATATTCCTGAACTACTAATCAAATTTTCAATTAATATCGAAAAAAAAGCAATATGGCCAAATTTACAGTTTCAAATTTGCAATTTCTTTTACATAATTTTCTAACAGAATGTTCATCGGTCATACACTGAGAGAAATCCTATTAGTTGTGCTGACTAAAAGATCACAACTATATTCTTTTAGTAAGCAGTATACCAAAAATTTTGTAAATGCTACTAATTTTTGTGTGTAAAATTGATCAAATTCATTTATTTTGAGAAATGTAAATATTTTATTTCCATATGCAATATTTCGTGTGTAAACATGACTTTCAATTCTTTGGTAATAGTAACTTTAAGAAATTATTGTACAGACGAATTAGATTTTACCTGCTTATCAACTGTTTTGAATCGTTTTGAAATCGTTACATATATTGATTTCTTAAAATTTTGCTTTTGTTCTTCATCAAAATGATAAGAATTAAATCATGGTAATTTTTAAGTATAACTGTAAACTGATGTGCAGTTTTTGATGAAAAACCTCTCAACAATATTATCATCCTTTGTTACATTTTGAAAAACAATAATTAAAAAAGTTTTTCTCCTAAACAATTGGTAACATCTATTATAAGCTCGATACAATGTGAAAATGCATGAAAATAGTCGCGGCTACAAAACGGACCGACTAATCGGATATTTTGTAAGTTTTACTAAAAATTTTAATCATTGCTACTCAGTTAATATTGCTGTAAGAACTAAGGTGCTTAGATGATACAGACTAAAAAACATACTTGTGACCCTTTTTTACAAAAAAAAAAAAATAGGTAACCACGACTAATACTTTCTCTCAGTGTACGCACAACATTTTTTAAGTCTCTTTGTATTTTGAGAGAACAAATTTTTTTATGTACGGTTTTCACATTAAGTTTAGACTAATTTTATACGTTCACATATACCATTCATTTACATCGTTTTACCACAATGTTTTATCCGTCACACGTGCTATTTTTTAAGTTTCTCCTTAGTAATTTTATTGAAAAAACTTTGTATAGTTTTACGTTATCGCAAATTTAGTTATTTTGTCCAGTTTTATATTTTCACACTTGCAATTATTTTATATCATTTTTTACCACAATGTTTATCCGTCACACGGGCAATTATTAAGTTTTCCTCCTTTGTATTTTTTATAGAAATAAATTCTCACTGATGAGGACTCCAACCTGAGTCGAAACGTTTGAAAATATGAAAACTTGCGTTTACATTTTTTCTGGATCCTAAATTCTTTAATATTTGAATTCATTGGCATTATTTGCGATATAAGAGTTTGAAATTGTCTACGAGGACACTTGTCGGCAACGTAACTCAACTAATTAATTTGAATTCTTCGTTAATAATGGACTAAAAAATTTCATTTTGGGGTCATTAAATTCAGAATTTTTTTACCTTCTATGTATGTTATTCTAAGGAAAAAATGTATTGTTAGGTATTTAATAAATTAGAAGCTTTCATGTGAATGGTTAAAAACAAGTGCCTGGAGACACAGAATGGAGATACAGAACTCTTATATTCAAATCAGTAGCTCAGTTATAGAATTTTTATATATCTGTTTTAGTATTGTTTCAGAAGCCTTTGAACGTTGTTTCAGAGTTCTTAAAGAATAGTGTTTTTAGAATAACAGTCGACATAAAAGTTATATTATAAAATATTATTTTCTTCAACTAGTGACAATTAACTATAACGGTTTCTAGAAAATTTACGAGAAAAGTACTTATACATATCTCTTAATAGAAATAATGTAAAGATTAATATTTTTAAAAAATCACAAAAGTTATGTTTTGTGGAAACTGAAAAAAATTAATGTTCTTTTAACACTTTAAATCTTTTTGACTGTTTTATATTTCCCATTAATATTTTTCGTCGAGGATGCATGCATGTAGTTGACTTATTATTCGAGGACAGTTGTCTTGGGCAATTTGTGTACATGTTTCAAGGATCAGCAAACATCTGGAATTGCACCACCCAGTAGATTTATCGTGTACCAGAAGATGACGAATAATGAAGAAATGGGGCAAATGAAAATAAAATTGTATGAGAAAGGGGAAAAAGCAACGCAGACGTAAAATACCAGATATCCAAGAAGGAAGGAACCAGAAGGAACACGACGGGGGGCGGTCGCGATGTTTGACAGTCTCAAGAGTCCCAGTGACTAATTAGTGTAAAAACTAACCCCCGACCCGATCCGACCCAAACTTAAGCCTTAAGGCAATCCAACTTTCTTCTATATGTTACACATATTCAGAAGCACGTGTGGTCATTCATGTATGTGTTCTCTTATAAGGATATAAGAACGTGTCACAGAAAAAGGAAAAAATAATAATGTACATCAGTCACCCATAACTTTCCTCAAAAAAAGTATCGAATCTCACAAAAATGGAAATATTTCATCGAATTAAGTGTATTTCTTCAGCAAACAATCAAATTCAATTTCTATGAATTTTTTATTCTCTAAATTTCAGTCCAATAGAGTGGTGAGTTCCCCATTAGAGTGAAATTTTTTTTTCAAGACATTTTAGAAAGTAAGGTTCATTTTTTGAGATAAGGCAAACTATGGCAAAAGTTCATCGAACTTTATTCGAATTTCATTCATTCATCGAATCAATTGTAAAAACATTTTTAATATCGTTTGATGTATTGTATATCGGTTGAAAATCAATTCGAATGAATTCCAACCGAATTTTCTATAGGAATAATTCTGACCTAGGATTTATTCAGATTGGAAACTTGGTTAAGATCAACCCGAATCCATTAATTTAGTAAGTCACTTTTTCTCGGGCTTTTATTAGGTAAAAGAAAGTGACTTTCAGTCGAATAAAATACTACTCAGTCCTTAAAGTTCACTAAAGAACAATTTTAATTATAAACTTCTAACTTCAGTATTCTTTTATGCTAAGAATCAATTAAAAGTTACATTTTCTTTAATTTCAAAATCTAGAGTCTCTAGAATTTCTAAAGTATCTTATATTCACAAAATAATAATTTGAACGACTCAATAATTTTAGGATTTTTTTAAGTATTTGAAATCTGTCTGTGGAAAAAAAAAACGCTTTCAAAAATCTCAAACTCAACTAATTCATTTGAAATCATTACAGCCATAAGGCAGTGACACTGGGCGATATAAGAAGATCTTTCTGTTGAGAAACAGAAGTTTAGAGCAGTCGACCGGCAGGCAATCGAAAGACCTGGGCTCGAATCCCAGCGCAGTCGAAAGCGTCTTTTTTCCGCAGAAAGATTTCGAATTCTTTAAAAATTTGGATTCATTTGCATTATTTGCAATATAAGAGTATAGCATTGTCTACTCTCTAAACCTGAATCAGTGAACGGTCACTGACTCAAGCTTTGCGAGCGAAGCGAGCTGCACGCGAAGCGCGCGATGAGAATGTGCCCGCGAAGCGGGCAGATTTTTTAATTCTAAACTAGAGGAATGAGGTTTAAAAATAGAATAAATAGAAATTTAAAAATTTCACAATAACCATTTTTGTTACATTTTAATATGGGAAGTTGAATTTAGTTATAAAACAAGACAAAATAGAAAGAAAGGTGATGGACGATTTTAATGAGTTGTATAATTTTTTATATTCTAAATTGAAATTGAAAACAGTTAAAAGTATACCAGGTAAAGAAAGCATTCTAATGCAATTTTTATCACTTATTGAATATTCATAATTACAGTAAACTAAAATTTTTTGTGTTTTAGGACAGTTATTTTTTTTTTTTACCGAATACACAAGTAGCCGACTGTATAGTAATTAGGGATTAATAATTAGATATATCTCCATTTCTGTCACTGGGTTGTGTTCCGCCCCTCATTTTTAGCCGCACTCAAAGAACTTAGCCTGTGTGTGGCCCAAAGGAAAAGTCAAATTCTTTGCGACGCTTTTTGACTTCTTCTAACTAGCCCCTCTCCTCTTCAGAATTCCACAATCCGGAAACACTGTAAGATACAAAATGTCAATTAAGCAGCAAGCGCCGGCAGAAATTCTTGTCACGCCTAACTTTTTTGCGTTTACGAGAAAGCAGGGCTCAAGGGCATTCACTTTTTTATATTATTATGGAAATCTAAATCCACTAATTTCAGAATATTTCTTACAAAGAGAAAGAAAATCATTTTTGAAAATTTCTTTTACAAAGTTTCATTTAAACAAAATCTTTTGTTCCTGTTTATTAAAAGAAAAAATCTGCCCGCTTCGCGGGCACATTCTCATCGCGCGCTTCGCGCGCAGCTCGCAAGTTTGAGCGCGCCTAGGGCGCGCGATTTGATCGTCGCGCTTCGCGCTCCGTTCGGTCTTGTGCTCTTTGCATACATTCAAGTTTATTTATTATAATTTGATACTGAAGCTCAAACCAATTTTATAATAATATTACAGATGATGTGAATTACACATTTTCTCAAAGTCACTCAATTTCTTTTTGAATTTAAGTGAAACAGGAAATTTAATTTACTTAAGGCTCTATCAGCCTTAAGGAACACTTTCTCATCATGACGCTCGCGCTTTGCGCTCGATTTTCTATATACATTTCAGTAATTTTTTAATAAATTACATGGTTAAAATAATTTATTTTCTTCCAAATCTCTCAAAAAGAAAAAGCAATCGTAGACTTTATTTAAGGAAAGGATTTTGCAGAACAACGCTTATTTCGTATCTCGCACATATTTTGGTGAAAAAAATCGAATTTTTTTAATATTAAAAATCAAAACATAAAATATACATCCTGTCGAGAAATTTCTTAATAAGAATGTGTAGACCTCATTTAGGCAAATAATTTTTCATCTAAACTATTTTTATGTATCTCATATATTTTGTCTAAAAAATGGAATTATTGAATTTTAATCGTATTTTTTGGAACTGAAACTTTCATAAACTGTGTAAGAAAAAACTTGTAGATATTTTTGAAACGAACAACTTTGTATTCTTACGTTTTTTTCGTATTTCACATATTATTGTTAAAAAATTGAATTTTGGATTTTCAATAGATTATTTTTGAATTAAAAAAAAAAATATGCATCTTATGAAAAAATGTTACAATTCAAATTTGTAGGTCTTTATTTATTTAATAATATTTTATCATAACGTTTTTTCGTATCTCGTATAATTTAACTGGAAAATGGAATTTTGATATTGGCTTTTTTCGAATTTGAATATGCTGTAACATTTCTAATTTTGATTTAGTCAAAAAATGTTATTCAGGATAATGAATGTTGTTCAGGATAATTTGCAGAAATTTATGAGCACTTTCAAAAACCAGCATTGAAATTTTTGATTTTTTCAAAAAGTTATTTTCAAAAACACAAAAGTAGTGCTCAATCCCTCAATTTTGATTGGATGTGGCTGGTTAACGAACTTGTCCTTACTTTTTCGGCTCCGATAAAGTGTGCCAAAGCTCAATTCAATCTGATAATTCTATCGAGAGTTATGCCGCACACGACCTACTACAGATAGACAGACAGACAGACACTTTCGAAATTTTTATCAAATCTTTACGTTTTGAGACCCCCTGAGTCAGAAAAAACGGTTTTTACGAAAGTGTCTGTCTGTCTGTCTATCTGTCATTTTTCACATAAAACCAATACCTTCTCATCCATGATGAGAATGTAAAAATAATGATTACTCGAATACATAATAATAATGATAGTAGTTCAATTTTTAATATATTTATTTCTCTGTTTTGACTTTTAATCACACCATTTAATATCTCATAGTAGTATTGAAGAGAAAAATTGGTGCTTATGTTTTATGTACAATTCCCAATTTGTCTTTTCCTTCAGTCAACCGAAACGCAGATGTTGCAGATTTCAAGGAACGAATTTCGCAGGAAATAAAATTTATGGTTCCGTCTAAGAACTCGCGAAAGGATCTCTTAATCTTCCTAGTTTTTGTCACTTACAGAATTAGGACTCAAAAAATAAACCGTAAATCGTCAATACAGTCTCAACATGTCTTCGGCTTCTCAGATGACCAAAAAAATGTTATCATTAACTCCTTATACCTATGTCAAATAGAGAATAGACCCTAAATAGAAAGGTTAGAAATTTGAAAAAATTCGACAAATTTTGAATTATGATTCGCAATAAGAATATATTTTTAATAAAGTCTTTAGTATATAACTATGCCACCAAGAAAAAAGTTTCTTCGATTCAAAACAAATTTCTTTAAATCAAAAAAATTTGTGTATTGCCATACGGTCAATGAAAAGTTTCTTTGATTTAAACAAAAAATTGTCATCGTTCAAGGTAATAAAATTAAATAAATTATTTCTTAAGTTTTTGATAGTACTATATTTGAATGAAAAAAATATTTTGCTAAATCAAATAAATAATGTTGAAAAAATAATTTCTTTCATTCAAAAAAGGCTTAAAAGGTGATTTCTTAAAATTAAATATCTATATTTGTTCGAAAGATATATGTTTTCACATTGAATTGAAGAAATGAACGATTGCTTAAATTTAAATAAAACTTTTTTCTAGGTGTGAAATTGAAAATGTTTATTACCGATCAGCATATTATGACTTCATATTAATTAAAAAAAATTATTCGAACATTAAAATGATCAGTTACTCTTTTTTTAGAAGTTTCGATCTGTTGACCACCCGACTTTTACGAATTTTGTTTATAAACTTAATAAGTGTCTTCTTAAGGTATGTGATGTCTCATGAACTTCTTTCAAGGATCTTCATTAAAATTGTTTACATTATATTTATTATCAACAATTCAAATAAGTAAACTGAGCACTTGAGAAAAGACATGGTTTGTTCCATGAATTTCAAGATGAAGGCTCCTTTCATCAATTTTATTTATGAATCGCCATTAAGACATTAAATACCAATTCTCTTAATTCCAGCAGATTAAATTCATGTGATCTAAAAAATATAAAAAGCTATGACATAATTAAAGATAAAGGATTTTTTTTAGCATTTCAAAGCCTCTCGCACTCTTTCTTTTTATAAATATTTGCAATTATTTGTTAAAGATTTCCGACTTTCTTTAGATTTGACAAATGATAGAAGCGTAAAAAAATTAAGTGATTCGATATTTATAAATTTTATACGCATATATATCTAGCTTAGAAACTCAAAAAATTAGGAATTAAGCGATAGACAATTTTTGAGAAATTTTAATAACTTGATGTGAAAAAATATTAAATTCTATAATTTTTTAAACATTTGAAGTATTTCTTAATTTTGAATAAAAAAATTTTAACTTTTAAAAACAAATTTATGTTTAATTTATGCCAATTCCCAACAAAGATTTCGAAAAATTTTATAATTATATCATATATTATAAATATCCAAATATTATAATTTTTAAAAATTTTAGAGATTTAAAAAGAGAAAAACTTAAACTTGGACCTGAACGAAAATTCAAATTTGAGAATATTTAGAGAACGTATAAAGAATTAATTAGTTGAGTTTCAAATTTCTGCCACTGCCTACATTATCGGAGAATCTCTAATGGCAATCGAAAGACCTGGGTTCGAATCCCAGCACAGTAGAAAGCGTCTTTTTTTCCACTGAAAGATTTCAAATTTATTTTATGAATTTTATTTATGAAGACATTAAACAGATAAATCATTCATTAAATGACAAGAAGTGAGACTTTTACATTATCGTAAAAACACATTTCTACCCAGAAAAATAAATTGTGCTTCTAATTACTCCAAAGAAAATATTGATACATTTGAGAGAAACCAATGCGTTCACTTTAAAGTGAAATAATAATTCCCGTGAAAAAAATGAACTTTAATTGAAATGTTAATTTTTTTTATTTTTCCAGATTATTCTCAACTCTATGCATCGCTATCAGCCGAGGTGTCACGTTGTGGTTGCACCATCGCCACCTGGATCGAGTCCGGATCCACGAACAGAGAATTTCAAAACGTTCTCATTTTCAGAAACTAGATTTACAGCAGTCACAGCTTATCAAAATCATCGAATAACTCAATTAAAAATTGCAAGTAATCCATTTGCAAAAGGTTTTCGTGATTGTGAGCCAGATGAATGCGAATCTCCAGTTTCTCTCCCCCAAAATCCATCTAAGAGGCCAGCTACCGGAAATGCTGGTATTTTGCCTGCTAGTTATTCCGGAAGTGTCCCTCTGGTTTCGGCAATACCCAGCCAAGACCAACATCATCAATTTTATGGAACGAGTGCTGGCCACTGGGCTTATACCAATCATCATCAGCCTAGTCACGTGGTCAGTTCACCTCATTATCCTACACACCCTCATCATCCACATCCTGGACATGCACCTTCTTTATATGGACCACGATAATCGTCATAAAAATTACAATATTTCTTCACAAAGTCTCTTTCAAAGTAAAAGTTTTGAGTTTGCTTAAAAAGTTTGCTTTAGACTTAAAGACATTTTTTAGATGACTTAATGTTCTTTCCAACAAGAACATAAAAAAGGGAATGAAGAAACTTATTTTTCTCTTGATGTCTTCTATCTTTTTTCTAATTCACAAAAATATTATCTACTGAGAATGAAAGTGGCAGCTGCTGTTAAAAAAAAAGGAAATCTAGTCGGGTCTTGAAAGACATTAAAATTCATTTAATGATTTCAATGAATGACAATTTTGTCCCAATGCCTAAAAATAACTATATTTATGGGGAAGAATTTTTCTACTCGGGACAATGATTTAATCTGATGAAAAAGCATAATTTTGGTAATTAGTTAGACATTTTTTGTATTTTTTACCAGAAAATTTTTTGTAAAGCTTTCAATATAAATATTCCTCACAAATGAAAAGTGCAGTAAATTTTTCCTTTAATAAATTATAAAAGTGGAATTAACAAAAATCTCAGATTTAATTAAGGCAGATTTTGATTTTGAAAATATTGTAACACTTTCATGACCCATTTTTTACAATACCTACCTCGTGACTTACTTAGTCGGTGGAAACACGACCCAAGTAAACTTGCAATTACGTAAAAGTTTCATGTATACCATTTAATCCAAATGAAACGATGCCAAAATTTATAGCCAAAACATTCTTTAGAACTAAAATAATTATGATTAAATATCAAAGGCATTCATTAAAAAAAGCTTAATTTTTCATAAAAATAATTTCCATCATTTTTATAAATATGGAAACAATCTTGACCCCGTTTACAGGTCAGAAAATATATATAAATAAAAATATATATTTCTATTTAATAGTTTAAAAATTATCTAATCTATCTAATTTTCTCAAATTATATGAAAAAATAATTTATTAAGCCAATAAAATTAGTTGTTATAAAAATCTATAGGTAATGTAATACTTAGGAAATTATCTAATTTTAAACAGAATTTGAATTTATATCACATACAAACTCAAAATCAACTTAACGTCCTAACAAACTATAATTCCAAACTTCAAGCAATCCGAATCAATTCAAATTGATTTGGATTGCCCTTAAAGTTTTGAATTTTAGCGAATTTTATTGCATTCATTTTTTTACATGTTTATGTCCAAAATTAAGGAAATTTTGTCATTAAAATTTGAAAAACAGTAGAGAACATAGAAAGTAGATAGCCTTTTCTTATTTGCATAGCTAATGAAGATCAATTTAAGCAACCTTTATGAAGAATAAATTGTTGGTGAGTATTCCAATAATCCAATAATTTTTTTGCGAATTATGAGGAAAGTTATCAAGTTTGCTATCGATAAACTTATCATCACTGCCGAAACTAATTTTTTGATCATTTGAAAAAAAATTAAATTTGTTAACTGTTTAAATATCGTATGCCCTTAAGTTTTATTTTCACATATCTAAAAACAACTTTATGCCCATTTTAGTAAAACTTAATATTATTATACATAGATGCTAAAATTAATATAAATTGTGTATGAAAATTAATAAAAAAAAGTATTGCTTATGATATATGAGCATATGGGTATAATAAATTCAACAGTCATATAATATTAAGTCGATTTTATACACGTATATGTTTAAAGAGCTCAATATACATGGACAAACTTAACTATAACATGAAGAATTTTTAATTTATACACCCAGAAACAAATGTATTTTATCTAACAAAATCATTCTGTTAACTTTTTGAATCAAGATTTTTGATTGAGTCAACAAAAATTATTATATTAAAGACGTGTAATGCTCAGAAAATTAGTAAATTTGATTAATTTTAGGTTTTTACATATCCATGCCCGAAACTGAAAAAAAATTTGTCAAACAAATTTTGGAAATTGTAGAAAAGCCTTGCAAACGGGATGTCATTGAATAAGATTAAATCTCATTTCTGTAAGGTTTTCTGCTAATCTGCTTTACAGCAAATACAAATTTCGGCATGACGTGTTAATTTTGTTGAATGAAAATTAATTGTATTATTTGTATTTTGATAAAAATTAAAAACTCGTATGTTTTTATTCGATAATTTTGATTATTTTACACTTAAAAATGTATAAACTGAATCTGATTTTGCTCTTGTGAATTTTCTAATTTCCTAAGTATCAAATTCCCTAAAAAACATTGAATATTCCTTTTAAAAAAATATATGAAAAACTGAAAACCGCATGCGAAAATTATATTTTTTGTTAACCATTTTTCTGCGTGAGCAATTTGAACATTCATGATAATATGCGTGGTTGTTTAATGTTTGGTACCAATTACTTCTCAATTTTTAAAGGAATGCTGATCCTTACTTAATTCTCACTTACTTATTTTTGTACTAAAAAGTGAAGTAATTTATATAGATATCGTTATCAGTTCGCTTATTTTTTCCGTGTATACATTTTTAAAATTAAGATAGTTGAGTTTCAAATTTTGTCACTATACAGCCTTGTTTTATGCGTTTTTAATTCTAAACTTTTTTGAGTAGATTCAAGATATTCTATTCATGAGCATGAAATATACGATACAAATAATTCTGCGTAAATTATGTAAATTCCATACGCTGTTCTTCTTATTAATTGGCTTTAGGTTCCAGAAATAATAGCTCAGAAGGTTACATACTTTGAAATGTTTCGACTCTGATCGGAGTCCTCGCCAGTGATCTTTTCTTCTAAAATATCAAAAACAATAAATAAAATATTACATATATGAGCCTTATTTTGGAATAAAGTTTGTTAATGTGAAAAATGTAAAAAACCGTGAAAAAATTGACATAAAATTGTACAGAAAACGTCGATAAAATACCTAAACTCCGTTAGGAATAACAATAAAATTCTCACACATAACTTTAAGAAACCTAAACTAAAAAACTAGTATATATTTGTTTCTAAATGTTACTGAAAATGAAGATGCAAATACGTATATAACATAAAATTACAAAGGATTATTTATGAAAAATAGCTAACAATTGCTAATACAAATTCTGGTGTTCAAATATTTTTTTAATAACAAAAAACTTCTGATAAAAACAAATAAAAAATCATTTAGAGTAAAAAACTGAATTTTAGCACATAAACTTAAAATATAAATAAATAGCTGATAAGAATGCCAGTGTTCAAATATTAATTGTATGAAAAAAACATGTGTTCTAACAATGAGATATCTAAATTTTCCAATTTCATCAAAATTTGGAATTTAAAATAAAATGAACATGCATTATTAATTTTATAATGAAGTATAATGTAGGTGAAAAACTGAAAGATTGTCCGTTTCCTGGGAACCCACATATTTAAAGATAGCACACTGGTCACTACGAAGTTATCTATGCAACTAATGTGCAATATTTTATTTATTGTTTTTGATATTTTGCAAATAAAGAAGATCACTGATGAGGACTCTGATCAGAGTCGAAAAATTTGAAAGTATCCATGTATAACCTTCTGAGTTTTTATTTCTAGAACCTAAAGCCAATTAATAATAAAACCAGCGTATGAAATTTATTATTTAAGGTTCGATGCAAGTCCTATTTTATGAATATTGAAATTATGTAAAATGATAATTTTTTAATTGGAACAAGTGAAACTTCGGTTGTGAAAAACTGTGAAGAAAATATGGATAGATGGTAAAAGTGGAAGTTTTAAAATACTAGTTTTAACCCGTGAGGGCTAGTCTCATTGATTTCATGGCTGCCCCGGTAGGTAACAAAGTGCCTTTTGTAGGAGCAAAGTGCGTCTATTTATGTAGGGTATCTTAAATGCCAAACGAGCCTAAGCGCACTCGAGAGCCAAGACGAGGACGTAAACGTACCGTGACAACCCCCAGAGTTGTGTGCCTAGCCTAAGTGCTTTAATAAATTATTCCACAGAGTGCCATGCTATTATGTATTATAAATCATTAATTAGTAAACGCCGAATTTTGGTCTTATATTAGACAGTTTTCAGCTCTTCACCACAGATTGAAAACATGCATACGCGATGCAAAGCATATCTCACGCATTTCTTTTTCTTCTTCATCATCATCATCATCATCATGATCATCTTCTTCTTCTTCTTTTTTTTCAAGAAAAAAAAAAATTAGGTGAAAGCCACACTACCGATAATTATTTTTCATAGCGCCTCCTTTTGCCTATTTTGCCTTCCTTTGGTTTTCAACCCGCTCCACAGTTACAGCCAATCAGATTCTCAAAAGAGATGCTATGAAAAATAGTATACATTACTCGAAACAAAACACAGCGAAAGCATTTCGTGTGATTGCAGCCCTCGTTTCACTCGGGCAGAGCAAACTTCACACTCATGCAATCGCTCTGTTTCGCCCCTTGTAATGTAATATACTATTATTCCGATTTTGTTTTACATTCATCGTTATGAATGAAGATATTTTATTTTGAAAGATAAAAAATCTTGTCAACTTGTAAACTATGTAATATAAAGTTATATGAACCATATCCAAAGATATTTTCATGTATTTACTCACTGGAGTTAAGGTAGTTCATCCACGAAGATTAGACCTCAGGCAAAAATAGATAATTTTGCTTTCAAGAGCAGCAATATTATTATTGAAGGACTATAATTTTGAAAGAGAAAAGATTTTTTCCAATGAAAAAAATTTGAAATGCAGAAAAATAATGTATTTCATAAATTTTATTTTTGCTTAACTTTTTTCCTTATTGCTTCATACCAAATTTTACAAAATGGCGCGATTCTAATCAATCATAAATCATTTTTTCAGGAAAACAATTTTCCAAAACACAATTCTTATAAAAAAATTGCTGAATTTATTAGTGAAATATTCATTTTAGAAAATTGGAAACGGTTAAGTTGTAAAGAATCTTTTTCCTGAAAAAATGATACGTAATTTATTAGAATCATATCATTTATTAAAATTTAGTATGAAGCGATAAGAAAAAAAAGTTCGAATGAAAATAAAATTTATTAAATGCATTATTTCTTATGTTTTAAATTGTTTTCTCGCAAAATAATCTTTGCTCTTTCAAATTAGCCCTTCAATAATAATATTGTTATTCTTGAAAGCAAAATTGTCTATTTTTGCCTGAGGCTTAATTTTCGTGGATGAACCACCTTAAGTAATTCTCACATAACATTTTTATAAACTATCATCTCATAGATGTGAAAGTCACATATCAAGAAACATTATGTAGTTTCACAAAATTTATATAGAAAGCTTCGTATTATGTAACTGTAGCATGTATGGGGCAACATTTGTACAGATTTTCTATGTAATACGAGAGAGTGTAGACTCAACATATAATTCGTACCTAAGATTTTTTGAAATATATTGATTTGTTAATGCACGAAGATTTGTGTTATATATATGACGCCCATTGCGTATTTGAATTGCATACCAAAGTAACCCTTAGACGCTGCCAAAGAAAAGACAAATTACTTATTGTTTCTCTTTATTATAAAAGAAAGTCAGAAATGGATTTCATTAAAAAGAATCTCATCACGATATAATTTGATTTATTGTAGACAAGTATTTATAATTATGTCACTCATTTTTCCTATAAAACTGGTATAAGTATTAATGATATAACCAGTTATATAATTATAGTAACGCTGTTATGACTGTATAGTAACTTAAGCTATTTATGTCTCAGGAAAGTATTAATTTTTTAATAATTGTACGTGTCAGCTTAATAAATTTTAAGGATTTGTGTCATTGGTATAATTCTTCTTAACCTATTAGTACTATTATCTTTTATTGTAAAGCCGTTCACGACCCTAAATAAAAATAAAGCATATGAATCTGAAATCTGTAATATTTCTTGTAATTTTCAAAATCCCTGTACAAATTTGTAATTGATAGATGTCAATTCATCTAAATCCGTTTATTTTCGTTTGTATTAACTCAGAAACAGGTTCTGTAACGTAGCTGAAGAATACAAAGCGGATTCAAACAGATTGGGGTAAATTTAGGTAAGTTAATTTTATCGAATGGTCTAAAGTTCTCTGAATTTCACATTTTACCTCACTAACTGCGAAGAATTGATGATATTAAAATATTTAAATTAAAAAAAATACTAACGTGTAGACAGTGACAAATTTTAAAATTTGAAAAAAGGCAATATCTAAATTCCATTTTCCAGTTAAATTATACGACATATAAAAAAACGTTATGATGCGATATTGTTTACTACAAAAAGATCTACAAATTTTGAAAGACAAAAAGAATATTCATCCTCTCATTTAAAATTAAAAAAATCTGCCCGCTTAGCGGGCACATTCTCGCCGCCCGCTTCGTGCTCCGTTCTGTTTGGATCTCGCGCTTCACGCTCGCTCTTATATTCTTCGCATATTTACATATAAGTTTATTTCTTCTAATTCGATACTGAAGCTCAAGTCAATTTTATAATATTGTAGCTCTACATTACATTCTCACAAAGTTACTAAATTTGTTAATTTTAAATGAGAAAGGATATTCAATTTACTTAAAGCTCCATTAGCCTTAAGGAACACATTCTCATCATGACACTCACGCTTCGCGCTTAATTTTCTGTATACATTTCTGTAACTTTCTGATAATTTACATGATTAAAAAAATGTAACTTCTTCCTAATATCTCAAAAAGGAAAAAAATTCGTAGACTGTTTTTAAGCAAACGATTTTTTATTTTAACGCTTATTTTTTATCTCACATATTTTTATTAGAAATGGAATTTTTGAGTTTCAATAGTGTTTCTTTAAAACCAAAACATAAAATATACATATTGTCAAAAAATGTCCTACTGAGAATTTTTAGACCTTATTTAGGCAAATAATTTTCCATTTCAACATTTTTTTCGTATGTTACATATTTTGTTTAAAAAATAAAAAAATTAAATGTATTTTTTAAAATTGATATGAAAAATATTTGTTTCATCAGAAACTATGTCAGACGAAATTTGTAGATTTTTTAGTTTTTTTAGTTTTGTATATTGTATTCTAAAGTCCATCAGATTTTATATTAATTAATTTCCTTAATTAATTTAATTTCCGATGTGAATGCTTCAGCTTGAGTCAATTTTAAAATCATATGTAATGATGAATTACGTTCAGTTTGCGAAAGAGGACCTCTTTGTTTAGAAAATTTATCTTTATTTTTTGTGTTATATATGAACCGTAAGCAATAGGAAACTACGTTTTGCAATTTTTGAAAGCTACTATATTTTGTTAAAATGGTGATCCCGGCTAGAGTTATCATGAAGGATAACACGGTTGACTTTGATCTTTTTTCGGGAATTTCTGTAACTCTGAAATCAAATTTTGGCCAAGTATCTTCTTCACAACTCAGCCTTCTTCTTTATACTCAGTTTAAAGAATAAATTTTTATTGGTTCGTACTGATTTTTTCGCCACAAAACCTTTTGATAAATTCTATATTTATCTAAAATGCGAACTTGCCTATACATTTGTTCAATGTCGGCTGTGATGACGACCGGATGTGAACGAAATCGAGTGACGATTGAAAACAGATCGTCTTGAATAGTTGGACCGATCATGAAAGTATCATTGAGAGAGATTCCGGTCGTCGTCTTTGTAGAACCGTCATAAACAAATCGTGTTTTTGTGGTTACGCGATCTTCCTTAATTACTGCATGATGAGGAAGGAAATACCCGGGTTTTGCAGCTTCATGATTACTGAGAAGAGTCATGTGACCTTCATCTAGGTAACCCTGGATACAGTCATCACATTGTGTTTTGAGATTAAGATTTTTCGCGAATTTTCTTTCCAACGCATAAAAGCGTTGAAAGGCCGTGTTTCTCGAATCTCCAAGTGATTTTAAAATGTCATTAAAAGGTAATTCTACTTCATAGCGACCTGACTCTAATCTTTTAATTGTTTTTATATAATGAGATTCTGCTGCCTTTTCTTCTTCAGAACGCAATTTTTTGCAGCTTTCTTCATTCAATTCCCATAAAATGGGCAATTCATTAAATTTAATGATGTTACAAGAAACCTTAGATTGCGTTTGATTCAAGCTTTTTGGGAATTGAGGAAGGTTATAACGTCCTGAAAGAATCCAACCAAATACCGTTTCCTGAAAGACTGCAGTTTGATTTGGTACTCTAATTTTTCCTACACGAAGTAAATCAAAAAAATATTCATCTACAGTAGAAGACTTATGAAATTCGGGATCAAGTAAAAAGATCTCTTCTGGAATTTTTACAGAATTTTTGTTTATAGGCATGACAGGCATTACGTCTGAAATTTCTTTAAAAACTAGCAGTTCTAAGTGTAATTCGAAATCCATATCATATCGTGATTTAATTTTTGCTGAAGTTGAATATTTTATTTGAGATTGCATATTTTGAGTCCCTTTTAATTGGATCTCGATAGGTTTTTTATGTAAACCGAGTAATGTTGCTAACCTTTCGGTTATCGAACAACACTGAGAGCATGAATCTAGGAATGCCCGACAAGGAAGATAATTGCCTTGGCTGTCAGAAATATCGATGACAGCTATTCCGAGAATAACCTGAGATGGAGTTCGACTCTGGAGGCTAACTAACGAAGTTGTGATTTTTTGGGGGGAAGTCTCTATTTCGGTTGACTTCTCTTGATTGAAATGTAATAACGTATTATGTCTTCTGTGACACTTGCGACATTTGCCCCGTCTACATTCTATTGTTTTGTGATTCGCTAACAAACAATTATGACATAGCGATGTTTTCTTTACAAAATCGTAGCGTTCTGGAGCAGACATGTTTAGAAATTGGTCGCATGAATAAAGTTGATGTTGCCCGGAGCATAAATGGCATGCAAACTGAGGATTTCTTATCTTTGAATCGAGGGTTGTGGCCATGCAGGCCTGAGAAGATCGCGGATGGAAACGTGATTGAGAACCACCTTTCTGAGGTTGAATTTTGTGTGAATTCGTCGAATTCTGCCTTTGTATTGATTGCGTAGTTTCAATTAATGAACGATGCTCTAAAAACGTGATCATATCCGTGAGAGAAGGAAGTTTTGTACTTCCGACTGTCTCTTCCCATTTTTCACGATTATAATTATTTAACTTTTCTTTTATGATAAAAATAAGGATAGTGTCCCATTGATTTACAGGTTGCTCGAGAGCCCTGAGTGCCCTAATTCTTTTTTGAAGGTTGTCTAACAACGCACGGACGGTGAATTCCCTTGAAAATGTGGGGATTTAGAATAAGGCCTTGACGTGACTTTCGACTATATATTTGCGGTTATCATATCGAGATTTTAATAGATCCCATGCAACTCGATAGTTACTACCGGTTGTCTCGAGTGAAGCTATAACTTCTGCTGCTTCATCTTTGACACATGCCTTCAGATAATGAAATTTTTGAATTTCTGGAATATCTAGATTATCGTGGCACATTGATTTAAAGGAATCATGAAACGTTAGCCATGTGTCCAAACTACCGTGAAAGGTAGGCGTCTAAAGCTTTGGAAGTTCGAAACGTGCGCGGAATCTAAGTTGATCTTGATTTTGATCTCGACTTTCATTTCGAATTGCACGAATCTCTTGAGAACCTTCTACATCATGGATATTAGGATGAGATTCTGGTAAATTGGACGTTGAATCCCGATCCGAAAGAGCGTCTCTCGAAGGAGAATTCGAATTGGACTGAAAACTGGTTATGTTTGAATCGTTTCCTAACATTGAATTCGTTAATGGTAGCCCGGCTTTCGACGATTCAGTTTGTCTTAATGTAAAGGAAGGATTTTTTTATATATTTTTTGAAAATACCGCATATCGTATGGTATCGATTTTCGAATTCCGTTCTTTCACATTCATTTTCCACGGCTGTTTCGTCTTCAAGATTTGAATCTAAAGCAGATTGGATTTTGTCAAATTTGTCCCAAAGTTTGTAATGTTTATCTAATCGATCTTGAAGATTAAGCGATTCGAAATCAGTTTTTATATCTATAGAAGCGATTACCTCTTCTGAAGCAGTTAGCTGGCGTTTGATGTCACCACGAGCTTTTTTCAAATTTAATTTTTCTGATTTTTCTGAATTTGATAATTCCCTGTCGTTAATCATTTTGAAATTACTTTTTTACTTCACGAACAATTAATATTGCTGTCGTATTGAAATGAAGGCAACAAGGGTGAAAGAGTTCGAATTTGTCCTTAAATTATTTTTATTAATATAAATAATATTTATGGACCCAAAGGTGTGAAAGAATTGGAACGAGTGTCTTAAAGTGGTAAAACAGTCTTTATTCTTCTTAATTTCTATACATATTAGTTCTAAATCTACCGATGATGGCGCTTTGTTGGGTGTGACGTCACCCTGTACCCTAAATATCACGGTTTATGATTTATGGTGTAATACTGGTTGTTTATGCTGTGGTGAGCCTTAGGAAGCAGTTTGGTGGCGCTAGAATCGCGATAACATAACGGTAATCAGAGAAACTTATTTCAAACAACCTTTAAACATAGGTGGCGCTGACGTTGTGACAATAAATGTTGTAGTCTAAATTATAAGTGTGGCTTGATCGCCGACGTGCTTCTCAATAAGTGAGAAATAGCATCATAAACTTAATAATTTTCAAAGGTAGATGGCGCTGATATTGCGACATAACAGAAATCAAATAAAGTAAACCTTATCTTTCGCGTTACCTAATGGCTGAAGCGCTGCAAAAATAGCTAGGAAAATGTATTTAAATGTTGCACGATCTACAACGTAGGTGGCGCTGCTATCATAATAAATATTAAGTAAAATAAACTATAACTCTCGTTTTGACCAATAGCTAAGGCACAGCAAAAATAGCTAGAAAAATATATTTAAATATTAGACAATTTACAACGTAGGTGGCGCTGCTATCGCGATATAACAAATATAAAATAAACTTTAACTCTCGCGCTGACCAATAGGTAAGGCACAGCAAAAATAGCTAGAAAAATATATTTAAATATTAGACAATTTACAACGTAGGTGGCGCTGCTATCGCGATATAACAAATATAAAATAAACTTTAACTCTCGCGCTGACCAATAGGTAAGGCACAGCAAAAAATAGCTAGAATAAAATATATTTAAATATTAAACAATTTACAACGCAAGTGGCGCTATCATCGCAAACCACTAAGCGTCGATTATTTCCGGTCCCTTCACTACCGACGGTCGGTAAAACGTTTCACGCTCGACGTGAGAACACCCTAAGTAGGGTTTGTTTCGGTTGAGCAGATGGCGCTGCTCTCGCTAAGGGGGTAGAACCCCGAAATCACCCGTAACCACAATTCTTATAATTAGGCTAAGTTCGCTTGGCCGCCAAGACGGCGTGCTCAAGCGTTTTGAAAGTGTGATTGGTAGCCTGGGTGGCGTGCACCAATCGGATTTTACTTAGAGATACACATCACGGCAGCCAGTAATAAGCGTACACCGTGGAAAGGAGTTGATCGAGATGGCAGCCTGGGCAGCGTACACCATGAAAGGGAAAAGAGACAGCCTGAGCAGCGTACGTCTCTCTCTTAGGAGGAAGGAAAACCGTCTCTGCGCCTAGGCAGCGGACCAGAGAGCGGGTGGAGGTACACGAGTTTATGGTGGAGCCTGGACAGCGTACCCACAAGCGATACTTATTTTCTGGAGCCTGGGTGGCGTACCCAGAAAACAAGTTATTTTAATTTAAGATAGAAGTTACACTAGAGCTTAGGTAGCGTACCTAGTGTTCTTCGATATTAGAAGATATTTTACCAGACTGCTGCTGCTCCTCCTTGGTGACCCTTTGGTTTCTTCCTGGAGGTGCTGCTGCTGAGACATGAGTCTCGACTGGAGATGCCGCTGAGAATTGAGTGCGCTCGGTTATAGACACGCGGTTTCAGGTTTAAAGCGGGCAAACTTGCGATGCGAGCCTAGCGGAGACTGTTGGTACCACTACCCCTGAGTTCCTACTGCGCCGCGTGTACTATACCTTTAGTATGTCGTGGGCTCAATCAGCTGACGTGAATTGTGACCGTTTCAAGGGATTGGAATAAAACTTGGAATTTTGGTAGTTCCTTTAATATGACTTACTTTGATTGACGATACTTGTAGATGTTGTGAAGGATGAAATGATGATTCGTTGAATGTTAAACTGCACTGCTAGGCTTATGGTGGTGATGTTATGAAAGGTTCCTCTTCGGTCACGTCCAGACGCTCCTCTTGGAATGGATATAAATTTTGATATGAAAATCCTCCAAACGTGGATATGAAAATCCTCCAAAAAGTGGATATAAAAATCCTCCGAAAAGTGGATATAAAAATCCTCCGAAAAAATGAATATTGTCTTTGTTTGAACATGAAAGTTCAAGTATTTTACTCAGAGACACGCGCGATATCTAGATTCCTGTCGTCGTGCTGGATTGCTTTTGATCACTGCTCACTTGAACGGTTATTTACTTCACTGTTATTTAGTCCCTAGATTTGAAACGACTAGGTTGAATTTCACTTATATCCTTTTTAAATTCACTTGCAGTCGAAGCACGAGATCACAATGCACTTTTTTTACAACGAAAAAACTCATCCGGTTACTCGAAGGACCATTTTGTTTCGGAATATAAATTGACAATTCTTTTGTAATTTCATTTGTTTTATTTCACGATCAACTTTTTTCTTATCACTAACACATGAAATATTACATTCTTACTTCTATTCGAATTCGGAATCTGAGCTGGCGACATCATTTTCGTCTATATCATTTTCATCTATTAATTCTTCGCTTTCTTTATCTACTGCTTGAATATATTCTACGTTTAAAGGCACAGCTTGCCCTTCAAACAACGTTGGTTTCAAAAATGAATCTAAAAACCAGCCACATTCCGTCGGATTCCATAAAGCGCACGTTACGTTTGTAGCATTTTGCCACATACAATTAACAAAAATGGTTCGCAATACTTTCTGTTTCAAAGATTCCCAACAAGGGGGTATTGTGGTCGAGTTGAAGCCTTTCACTTTACGTAAAAATGCATTGTCGTTTTTGGCGTTACAGTACGTTTTTTGAAATAGCTGAAACCTTGCACTGTTAACGCTTGCGCATTTTTTAATTCCATACATCAGTGAAGTAAATTGTTGAACAACATTCATTTTCTCATCGTCAAAAATGTCGCGAGGGTCAGTAAGATCCGAAAAAACTGTTTTAAAATGAGCAGCTTTTTTGAATATTTGATAGGGTCTGCTTTTCCCTTTGCGGAAAAATGCTGCAGTATAATCACAGCCGGTAAAGGCATAAAACGCGGGTAAAGCACGACATAAAATTGAGTCGAGATTTTCCGCGATTTCTGAGCAATTGAAACAATTGATCTCGTTCTGTTTCGATGTATTACCAGCAAGCCAAATCTCGTAATGTTCGAATTTGTGCATGTTTCCAAGTAAAATAACTAATACATCAGTATCAGAAACTTTTACAAAAATTTTCGATTCCGGCTTACAATGAGCGATGTGAAAAATCATGCGCGTGTCAGCTTCCTTGTGGAAACATTCTAAGTGGTTCTCTTCATGCTTCTTTACAAAACGATCTTGATCTTGATCTTGATCTTGGTCTGATTTGTTTCTGGCCATGAATAGCGTATGAAATGTCAATCTCTATTCTACTTTTTCTTTTGCAATCTTTGATGGATGTTGTGAGGTATCTATCAAATACCAAGTGAATTTCTTTCTTTCAAGTTTACTAACGAGGATATTCAGAATATCATTTTTAACATCTGAGATAATCAAGCTCAATATCTGAGATACTGGTGGTTAATATCTTTTTTTCAATATCTGCAGGCATTGAAGTAGAATATCTAAATGTTCGTCACATAGTTGAATGCTACTGACATTGTGCCTCAATATCAGGATATTATGGGTCAATATCCATTTTTCTCCGTGTAGCTGCCACACTGGGGTCTTTCGTGGAAAGGCCTCAAACTTTTGGAAATTCTCCCGCTTAATGCCCGAAAATCGAGTTTGTGTTTCTATTTTGTTTTGAAATGATATTTATAAAATATCTGATGTATTTTTGTTTAATAAAGTCTCTTTTGTTCATAACCAAACTATTTTTATTAATATATGTTAAAAAATAATGTTTATGTCCTAAAAATGCAGTTTCGAAAAACGACTAAAAATCTCACTTTCATTTCGCAAAATAAATACGTTTTTTTAAGCAAACACAATTCTACTATTTTTCCACGGAGAAAAATGGATGTCCAACAATGGGACAGCCATCTTATATGTTCAATTGTATTATCTAGATGTTCAACTCTAATATCCAAGGTATTAATCTCTGCATTTTTTAACATCTTAGATATTAGTCCTGAATATCTAGATATTACAACTAAACATATAAGATGGCTGTCCCATAGTTAAACATCTAGATGTTAATTCTAAATATCCATTTCTCTCTGTGTTTATTCAAAGTACTATATTTTAACAATATGCAACTAAAATTTTAGCTTCCAATTCTAAAAATTGATAAAGTTATGAATTTTTAAGTAAAAAAAGTAATTTTTCGGTGTTTTTTGCAAATTATATTTTTTTAAGCGTGTTAAATAATAAAAATTTTGCAAACCACATAAATTACCTTAAAAATTAATTGTTAAAGACCAACTATTAATTTTTTCATCTTAAAAAACTAATTAGTTTGCTCAAAATTCATGATTATGTGGTTGGGGTCATGAACGACCCAGTGTGGCCGCTATGATTGGTACCCGAAGTGTGGCAGCTAAGGGTTAAAATTTTTAATGAAACTGTTATATGCTGCTAATTACTAACGAAGTTCAAATTCATCTGTTGCATGAAAATGAAAAACAATATATACAAATCTATTCAATTTTTCTTGATAACCTAATTTCTTACTTGTTCCGATTGTGACTGGGTGATTGTTGAAGGGTTTCCTGGGTTACATGTCGAGGATTTTGGAGTCTGTCCATCGATATCATTTTGATCCTGGAAACAAGTTAATAATTATATTTATGTACCTAAATTAGATCATAAATTTGTGTCGCTTACGTTTGAACGCGAGAGAAAAAAAAGGAAAAAAAGGACAGAAAACTAAAGGAAACCTTTTTTCTATAATCAAGGCAATGGAAAATCAGTATAAATATTACAAACATTATTTGGATATTTTTCATACTTACAATTCCAGAAAATAAGGTAATCAATTCCTCTTTCTGCTTTGCGGAGAAAACAGTCACTTTCTTGTAGCACGCGGAGTGATATCCAATATTTTCAATATTACTTTTGTCCAACGTTATTTCTTCATACTTATAGCGTTTATGTTTCCGAAATTTAAGCGCTCGCAAGCACGTTTTGTAAAGATCATCGCTAAATGATAAAACATGATCCGACTTTCCGCATAAAAAACACTTTTTATTCATGGTAGAATGTTTTCATGCCGTTATATTTCTATGCGATACAGGTTAGAAAAATCGATGCATCGTGCCTCTCTATGCCAATTCGCAACTTTGACGATTGATTACTCAAAAATAGGAGAATCAAAAATTTTAAAATAATGCTCCCGCACGCAGAAAAAAATATCAGTAAAATTTACAGGAAGTTCGGTACTTATTTGGACAACATGACTTTTTAGTAAATTTTACAAGTTAAGTTCAATCAACAGATTTTCTGTACAATTCACTTAGCGTACAGTACAATCAAATAACTCGTATTTTTTCGTATTCAGTAGATTTTACTGAACGCTGAGTGAAACGTACAGAAAACTTGTTAATTGAACTCAACTTCTGGTAAAATTTACTGAAAAGTCATGTTGTCCAAATAAGTACCGAACTTCCTGTAAATTTTACTGATCTTTTCTCTGTGTGCGGGATGTTCGACATTAAAGGAACGTTATTACCAAATTTCAAAAAAATCTAGTCAAACACTATACACGCAAGTACTACTTTTAATTTCACTATTTGATAGTGAAATTTCATTATTGGAATTGAAAGAAAATAGGTCATTTTAAAAATAGCAAAATATACTAATTCAAAAAGTCCATCTCACTATTTCAAACAGTTGATTTCAGTAATTCAAATAGTGGTAAAACTAATTCTACTATTTCAATAGTGAAATAATTTTCACTAATTGCAATGGTGAAATGTTCACTATTACAGATTTGAGTACACGGGGGGAAGAACAAGTCAGGTTAATACAGGTTTTCGAATCTCAACTTGTTATCTCAATTTGGAACCGGAATTACGCAGACAATCCTATATTTTCTGGAAGCGCATATCGTAAGCTTTCGATTCAAGTATACGGTGGGTGCCGTGAGTTTTTCGCAAGCAGAGGGGTATTGCTTTCTTCGTATGACTCTGGAACGAATTTGGTATATCGGCTTTGCTATTTTGTCATACTGATGTCCATACAATAAAAAATTTGAAAATCTGTAATTATTTCAACTCTGACGTTCCCTCGATATATTTTTCCAGCAAAACTGAAAAAACTTGTATTGAGAATAAAAGTCTTAGTGAAAACATATTGACTTCATCTGATTTTTAATCTAAAACTCCCACACCTAATTCTAATAGGTTATGGGCCCAGATTACGCGATTAACGAGTGAACATTCCGATAAAGTGTAATCTGTGATAAATTGTGTGAAAGCGCGAAATTGTGAAGTGTTTCAAAATAAAAGTGACAATGGAAAATTCTAAAATCAAAAGGAACATCAAGCCTTTTGATGGTGAGAAATATAATGTGTGGAAGTTTAGAGTTCGTTCACTATTAACTGAATTAGATGTATTAAAAGTGATAGATGAACCAGTTCCAACTGAAATGACCGATGTGTGGAAGAAGGCAGAGAAAGTTGTTAAAAGTGTATTAGTTGAATATTTGTCTGATTCATTCCTTGGCTTCGTGAAAACGGACATTTCTGCAAAAGAAGTTTTGCTGAGCTTAGATGCCATTTATGAACGAAAGAGTTTGGCTACACAGCTGGCAATTCGAAAGAAATTGCTCAGTCTGAAATTGAAAGGAGATATTCCTTTAATTAAACACTTCACAATTTTCGATGATCTAATAACAGAGTTATCAGCCGCAGGTGCACGCTTAGAAGAGACTGACAAAGTGTCACATTTATTACTAACACTCCCAGCAGTGTATGATGGAGTCATCACAGCCACTGAAACGTTGTCAGAGGATAATTTGACTTTAGCGTTTGTGAAAACTAGATTGTTAGATCATGAAGTCAAATTGAAGACAGAGAGTAGTAACACGAGTGTAAAAGTCCTTCAAGCTTCTCAAGAAAATGGCCAAATAAAAAGAAAGCTGAATAACTTAACGAATTCCAAGTTCAAAGGAAAATTCAAGAAGAATCACAATAGACGGAACTTCAAGTCCAATAGGAAGAATTCAGGAAATATAAAGTGTTACCATTGTGGTAGAAATAATCACGTAATTAAAGATTGCATCTTTTACAAGAGGAGTAAACAGTATTCAGCAGAGAGAGATAGTACGGTGCAGACAATAGATACAAGTCAACCTACAACATCATATTCAAATACTTCAGGTTTTGCTTTTATAACTGGAAATAATCAGTATGATAAAAGCAGCAATAAAATCATTTTTCTTCTGGATTCGGCAGCTTCGGATCACCTCATCAACAATGAAGAATTATACTCTAGCTCGAATGAATTGAATCCACCTGTCAAAATCTCTGTGGCAATGAGCGGAACTTTTATTACGGCTACGAAAAAAGGAATTATCAACGTCACGAGTAATATCGGTGTTCAAGGAGTTTTGGAGGATGTTCTCTACTGCCCAGAAGTGCCGAATAATCTTCTATCAGTTCCAAAGATGCAGCAAGCCCAGATGAGTATATCGATACCCACGTTCTAATATGTCGTATCCCACATTTGGAAAATTGTTCAGGAAACGATAAAAACGTCTTGCTAGCACAAATAAATAAATGTAAACAAATTTTTGTTTTATACGTTCATAAAAATGCATAAATAATAATAACTAAAGGAAAAAAAATTATTTAAATAAATTTTATGATATTTATGTGGGTCACGCAAGAAGAAAAAATTAAAATGTATTTTAGAAAAGAAATTGATTTAATCATTTTATAATTAAATATTGTTTCATCCCATACATAACATTTTTCTCTCTTATTTTGTATTGTTTAATTCATAATTATTATAATATAACATTATTGATACATTTTATTTTTACTATCTTTAATATTGCTTAAAACATTTTTTTTTCATTTTAAGTACTTTTAATTTTTTTTTTTTTACTTCAGGTACATTTTCTTGCTGAGATTGTTGAAAATTTCTTGTCCTCTTTCGTCTGGTGTTATCACAATTTTTTTTATAATTAATATCATTATCTTCAGGTTTTATAAATCTATTATTAGTACGCAGTACTTTGCTATTAACACCAAGATTAACTTGATTATAGCTTTTCGTTTCTTACTCTTAGTCTTTTCAGTTACCTTAACTATATTTTTACTCTCGGCTTCCAAATTTTTTATTGATGGAGATTGGTCAGAAGCAGAGTCAGTATCATCAATATATTTTATATTATCATAGAAGCAATGTGTAGAAGAACACTTTTTTTAATGCCTGTAATTGTTGCCATTTACTTTTAGTTATTTTTAATCGATCTACAAACAAAGGTTTCAGCGAATGCTCTAGATTTAATTGGAGTTGTAAAAATATTATTTGTAATTAACTTCTTACTCATTTTATTAAATAATTTCTTAAAATAAACTTAAGACTAATCACAAAATAAAAATTGACTGTCACATCGCTAGCGCTGACTTAACCAATGGATATGGGATACGACATATTAGAATTCGTGAAAATCGGCATGTGGGATACGACATATTGGAATATTTATTTTAAAATATTAAATAAACAATTTGGCTCCCAAGATTTTAATACAAGCTGTAAAACATTATTATTAATCCATTTTTCAAAAAAAGTCAATTTCTCAAATTTTGTGGGATACGACATATTAGAACGTGGGTATCGATATGTTTCAATCCAAATGGGGTTGAAATAAGTAAAAACGGTAAAATAATAATGACCGGTAAGCCCATGAATAATTTAATTTCTATTCAATTTATCGTTGATGCAAATATAATTAATAATAAGAGAGTTTATAATGCAATAGGCAATAATTATGAAATATGGCATCAGCGATTGGGTCATATGGATAAATCAAAATTTTTAGAGTTGAAGAATAAACGGATGGTCGATGATATTAATTTAATTGATAATATCATGCCAAATGATAAATTATGTGAAGCTTGTATTTTTGGAAAACAAGCACGATTACCTTTTCAAAAGAAAAAAAATAAGGACTATATCAAACGACCACTGTTTATTGTTCATTCTGATGTGTGTGGTCCAGTCACTCCTTCTACAATTGACAATAAGAATTACTTCGTAATTTTTATTGATGAATATATGCACTATTGTGTTACATATCTGATAACTTATAAATCAGATGTATTTCATGTTTTTAAAGACTTTATTGCAAAAAGCTCATTTTAATTTAAAAGTATCGAATTTATATTGTGATAATGGTAGAGAATATTTATCAAATGAGATGAAAGACTATTGTGTAATTAAAGGCATCAGCTATCACTTAACAGTTCCACATACTCCAGCATTAAATGGAGTTTCAGAGAGAATGGTACGAACAATTACCGAGAAAGCACGTACATTAATAAACGGTGCAAAGATAAATAAAGTATTTTGGGGAGAAGCAGTTTTAACTGCTACGTATCTAATAAATAGAACCCCAACAAATGCTCTGAAACAAAATAAAACACCATACGAATTATGGCACAGTAAAAAGCCACAGTTGAAATATTTGAAGATTTTTGGTAGTACAGTTTATATGCATAATAAAATTAGAAAAACTAATTTCGAAGATAAATCTTCGAAAGGAGTATTAGTTGGTTACGAAACGAACGGTTATAAAGTATGGAATGTGGAATCTGGAAGGTTTGTTGTAGTGCGAGATGTGATAATTGATGAATTTAACTTCTTGGTATCTAGACCAGAAATGGGACTTCAAGAAGTTGAAATTGAAAACTTCAATAAAACTGATAAATATAATGTTTTTAGTAAATCAGTTGAGTCTCGAAAATCTGATAACAAGAAATCAGATATATTTCTGGGTACTGAATCTGAAGAAACTGAATCAGATGAGCTAGAACCAAGTGATGATGTAAATCCAAATGAAAAATTGGATAAGTCAAATAAATCTGTAATTGAAACAGATAAACACAACCAGTCAAAATCTCATGATAATCTAAATAAAAATCAAGCAGTAACAAATTTAAGAAGGAGTGACAGGAACAAACATAAACCTCATGTTTCATACGAGGAAACTAGTTATCTGTTGTGTGCAGAATCTATAGTTTGCAAAGTTCCAAATTCTTTTCATGAAATTAAAAAGAGAGATGATAGAGAAAAATGGGAAGAAGCAATCAAAGATGAAATAAATTCACTTTCGATTAATAATACTTGGACTTTAGTGTCAAGACCAGCATATAAAAATATTGTAGATTGTAAATGGGTTTTCACTATAAAGAACGATGAATTTGGGAATCCAAATAAATATAAGGCTCGTCTTGTTGCCCGTGGTTTCAGTCAGGAATATTTAATCGACTACAATGAAACTTTTGCTCCTGTAGCAAGAATCTCTAGTTTTCGTTTTATTGTAGTTTTTGCAAATCAACATGACTTACTTATTCATCATATGGATGTTAAAACTGCTTTTTTGAATGGAACATTAAAGGAAGAAATTTATATGAGAGTTCCAGAAGGTGTAAAATGTAATGCAAATCAAGTTTGTAAATTTAATAAAGCACTTTATGGTCTAAAACAGGCAGCAAGATGTTGGTTTGAGACCTTTGAAAAAGCTTTGCTAGATAAGGGATTCCAAAATTCATCAGTAGATCGATGCATTTATTTCTTAGATAATGGAGATATATCGAAGAATATATATGTTGTACTCTATGTCGATGATTTGGTGATTGCTACAGCTAACATTCAAACAATGAATAGTTTCAAAACTTATTTAATGAATAGATTTCGTATGACAGATTTAAAAGAGATCAAACTATTTCTTGGAATAAGAATTGAAAGAAATAACAATATAATTACTCTAGATCAAAATTCTTACATTAAAACAGTTTTGAATAAGTTCAACATGAATCTTTGCAATGCTGTAAGCACACCTCTTCCAAATAAAATTAATTATGTGGATTTAAATTCTGATGAGAAATATGATGCTCCGTGTAGGAATCTCATTGGATGCTTAATGTACATAATGGTTTGTACACGGCCCGACTTGAGTACAGCAATAAATATTCTAAGTAGATATTGTAATAAAAATAATAGAGAACTATGGCAATGTTTAAAAAGAGTCCTAAGATATTTGAAAGGCTCAATGAATTTGAAATTAACTTATAGAAAAGGTAATTACGACCAAATTTTAATTGGCTATGTTGATTCTAATTGGGGTGGTGATGAAGGAACAGATAGAAAAAGCACTACTGGCTATCTATTTAAATTATTTGAACGATGTACAATTTGCTGGAATACAAAAAGACAAGGATCGGTAGCTGTTTCTTCTACAGAAGCTGAGTATATGGCCCAACTAATCATAAGAGATCGAAACATATAGACATTAAATATCATTTCTCTAGGGAGCAAATAGAAGAAAAAGGTAATCACACTTGAACATGTTTCAATAGGTGACCAGATAGCAAAATTTCTGGAATTTAGAAAAGGAATGGGTATTGAGTAATGGAAGCGCCGATAAATATCAATATATTATTAATGTCTGAGTAGGTTTTTCTGGGTTTCCCTGTTCCTTGCAACGGATGTTGGACCATATGTAATTCCCCAGATTGCATGAGGAAGGAATGTTAGGGTTTAAATTGATATTATTTAGAATAGTTAATTCAAATAAGGTACTTTTATTATGAGTCGATTAATTTTTGAGGGGGCGTGTTGAAATGTGTACGCTCAACAATATAATAAACTGTCAAAAATCACTCGACATAGAAATTTAGTTAGACTGAGAGAACGAAGAAATGCGAGTTAAAATATTGTAATATATTAAGGGCACTTTAAATTTCCTTTCATAGAAAATCATAATTTACGACAGGGCAGGCGCCGAACTCAAGAGCCTGTAAAATCCAAAACGCATGCTGGACAGATGAATAAAAACTCTGTTCTCTAGGTCCATAAACTCTTTCTTAAGTTAGTCATTTTTTCTTGTAGAGTTTTCTTTTTAGTTTAGTGTTTCAGTAGAAGTCCTCTAGGATAGACGTACCTTCCTCATGCTATTGAGAATAAAAGTCTTAGTGAAAACATATTGACTTCATCTGATTTTTAATCTAAAACTCCCACACCTAATTCTAATAACTTGATTACTTAAATTTGCAATTGAATATTAATGAACAATAGGCGATTTTAAACTTTTTCATTTTTTCCATCGACCGGCAATCGAAAGACCTGGGCTCGAATCCCAGCGCAGTCGAAAGCGTCATTTTTTCCACAGAAAGATTTTCAAATTCTTTAAGTATTGAATTTATTTGCATTATTTGCAATATAAGAGTTTGAAATTGTCTACGAGGACACCTGTCGACAACGTATCCTATCTGATACGTGACTAGTGATCCCCCGATAATGTAGGCAGTGACAAAAATTTCAAACTCAACTAATTATATTTATTTATACCAAATCTCAAATAGTTTAATTCATATTTGTCTAACTCAGGATGATTTATGTTTTAAAAAGAATTTGATTTTTTTCAGTTTTTCAATTTTAATATTAAAAATATCAATCAGACAAAAAACTGCAAATAGAAAAAAGTTCCGTCTTGTCGTTCTCTACATCCAGAAAAAAGTTTCTTTAAATCAAACAAATTTTTGCATTACTATACGGTCAAAGGAAAATATCTTTGATTTAAAGAAATTTTTTAATTGTTTTTTTTCTTTAAGCGAAGAAATGAAAGTCTGCGTTGTCGCATAAGTACATGTGTAATGTGATTATCAGAAATATCTTCTTTAATTTAAACAACAAATTGTCTTCGTTCAAAGTAATAAAATAAAATAAATTATTTCTTAAGTTTTTGACAGTACTATATATTTGAATCAAAAAAATATTTTGCAAAATCAGATAATGTTCAAAAAATAATTTCTTTCATTCAAAAAAGGCTTTGTTATTGTATCTGGGCCCTCATTTAACGAAACTCAAATAACCGTATTCCCGCTGACAAATTCAGACAAATTCAAGATTCGTATCACAATTCGTCTTAATTCGTTCTTTTTTGTTGCGTACTCTTAAAAGACTGTCTAGCTAAAAAACATATGATTTCTATTATTTTTTAATCCATTTCCCTCATTTTTAGAAACATCTCTGTTAAATAATGACTAATGATTAAAAATGACTAGCTCGACGGATTTTGACACATCAGGTGTCTAAAATGACACTGTCGCGACGAAGTGAGGGAGAACGGAAAAGAATGCCTAGTGTGTAGTAGGATTTAGATTTTAGATGGAACCGACGGACAGTGATTGATGTGCATGCAAAAAACGATGCTGTGTAAACATATTACCGTCCCGACGCTTTACTTTAGCCCTTCGCGAAGACGCTTAGCGTTCTTAATGACTTTTGCATGATGCTCGTAACTAGAACTATGTGTATACATATTGCTCAGTATCTACTTTACAATGTAGTCAAGCAATAAGGCTACAAGTCACATCATTTTGTCAAAATTGCAGCAACGAGTTAATAAATCATTGAAACAATTAAAATACGACAAATTTATTTTTTAAGTTTTCTTTCTGAACATAAATTGGTTAAGAGTAACCTCACTTCAGTTATTCCTTCTTTTTGATATTATAGCTTAAAAGTGCCTAACTAGATACTCATTAAAGTTTAATTTTTTAGAGGGAATTCTCTAAAATTCAGAAGATTGAATGAAACCTATAATTTTTCGGATTTTTTTCAATTGTTGATAATAATTTTCTTGAACTTTTGAAAATTTATTGAAAATTTGTGTAAATGTTTCATTAAAATTTGAAATTGAACTTTACTCAAGAAATCTTGAGGAAATTTCAAATCTTTTTGAGAAATAATCCACAAGAGCTTTTGAGCAATTCCATTGACCAAATTTTAGGAAAAATTCAGGTAGTGATTCCCAGTAAGAAGGCTTGAATTGAATAGAATTTAAAATTTCACAGTTTAACGTGAAAGTAGTGATTTTTTTATTTTACCTTATACCTGATTTTTCCCTGAAGTCTAATTCACATAGCGGGAATAGGTTTTTTGTAAATCTTAATTCTGTTCTATTCACAAAACGTACTATCATTTTTGTTAAATTCCATAAAGCAGAATATATTTTTATTTTGTTTAATTCGTTCTAGTTCCAACAAAGATTATCTATATTATATTGTTTTGTATTCCGTTAAGAGGAATACGTTATAGGTTTATTTAATTCATTCCAGTTCTTGAAATCAATTACTGTATAAAACTGCTTTTGATTCTTTTTTCTGGAATATAAATTTGAAACATTTAATTTGAACGAATTCTACTTTATATTGAGAAGAGATTGTGTACTTTTAATTCCAATATTTGAAATTTGTTTCGTAGGTATTTTATTCTTATGAATTCTAGGTACAAATGAAATGAACCTCATATATTTTAGAAAGTTATAAATAAATATATAAACAATTGAATATCTTTTAAACGTCAACTTGATAAGAAAGTGTTGGTTAAATAACAGTGAAAATATAACTTATTACAGAGGTTTAATAAAGAAATGTGTTCACAGTATTTTTATCTTTCACTCCCTCACCCTTAATTTCCAGTCATCAAAAAATTGAAATTATTATTCAAATATTTGGTTGCGTAACAAAGAATTTTTTTTAATTCCACAAAGTAGAATAAAATTGCTATTATTTTCTTCGCATTCTCGTATTTTTTGATTCCCTTTAGTTCACTTCCTTTTCTTTTCCTATGTTAATTAACATGAATTGGATTATGCTTTTTTTCTTTTACCACTAACAGAATAAGACACAAAGGAAAAATCAGGTATTAAATGGAATTAATTTTTTTAATCCTATTCAATTCAGGCCTTCTTACTGGGTTCATTCGAGCGACACGATCCGAGAAACGATCGAAATATTTTTGTTTATCGTCTTAACAACCGAGCTGTCATCTCGGTTCGTCTCATTGAAACGAACTTCTCGTCAAATCGATCGATCAGACCGAGCAACCGAGAAGCTCGTTTTCAAAATGAAAAATATTTTTATAGCTAAAAATAATGTAAACAATGTAGAAAAGCCTTATTTTAAGTATAGTAACAAATTTATGTTTTAAATTAAGAAAATTAAAAAATAATTCGAAGTTTTCATATTTTCTAGAATTTTTTTTTTCTACAAAATTGCTCCTTTGGTGAAGTATCACATGCCCTTAAAATGTAAAGGTAAAAGAAAAAATAAACAGATTTAGAAATAAAGATTATTTTTGTATAAGTTTGAACAATAAAACAAAACTCAAATTTATTATTCACATCGTAGATTTTCTTTTGCTCGTGTTCACTTCTCCCGCCATGTTTGCGTTCTGATTGCGTTGTCTTAGTTACCAGGAGTAGAGCTATCATGTGAATCATGAAGATATTCATTCTTGCAGAAAAGTTTTGGGGGAAACTAAAATTCTTTTCTTAATCACATGACCCAGTTATTTTATGTCCTGTGAGCTTTAATTTTTAATTCTAAGTTTATGAGAAGAGTTGGTTTACTATGATGAGTCGCTACAGAGACACCGCGCCGAACGTCGCGGCGATGCGTAACGGCGCCGCCCATAAACTGTACAACCCTATCGAGTATTCTTTCATCTTGGTAGTTGCTCACCTAAAGGGATTTAACCTTTTGTTAAGTGACACCAAACTTGCCATTCGGCACTGACCTCGAATCTTCTTTTATGTACAAGACCGACTCAAGGAAAGTAAAAATGGTTTCAAATAGAAAAGACAAAATTTATGTCCTTTTAAGTGAAATACTTTTATGATTTTTCATAGAAAAACGTTTCTCTATCGAAAAGTAACACAAAAAACATCAGAATTTCTGATTTTTTTGCTTTATGACAAATTGTCATAAGTTTTTAAGTAAAGTACCTATTACAAAATTAAATTCGAACCCGTATCAATACAAACTCAAATTCATCTCAACGTCCAAGCAAAAGTATAATTCAAAATTTCAAAAATTCGAAACTACTCAAACCGTCAAATTACTAAAAAAGCAACCAAATTTAGACCAAACAAATTTCTTAAAATTAACAATTATTTATTTATTTTTATTATTATTATTATTTAAGGCACATTTAAGCAAATTTAAAAGCACAAAAACTATTTTTAAGAGTGCAGAATAATAAATAATTTTCAAACTAACATAAAATCAAAAATTATAGGAAAGTTTTTGAAAGCAATTCCCTAATAAGTAGATGCTTCCGACACTTTTTTTACTTTTACAGACATAATTATATATATATATTAGTGTTAGTTAGTTATTTATTTTTTTATTAAAATTTGTTAGTTTTTCATATGAGTAAAAGAAATTTTCATTAATATTTTTTAATATCTGATAATTGATTCCGTCTTCTTATTAATCAAATATCCTTTTAAATTTTTAATAATTTGAAAGTATGTGCAATTAATATTTAATGAATGTAAAGTCCTTAAAAGTTTTAAATCTTTGAATCTATTTTCCTTTTATTACTTTCAGAAAACAGATGTCTGTTCAGGATTACAAAGCTTGAATAAATTATTATCCAAAAAGCTGTGAGTGTTTTAATGAATTGTAACAAGTTAATAACAACTGAAATATCTTTCAATCCCTTTAAATTAAAAAATGTATAAAAAAGTTTTATTTGTTACAAAATCGTAAAAATTGTTTTAAATGAAGATTAAATTCTTCACTTTTCTTGACTTTCATTTTTGTTTTTGTTCGGTGGCTAAATTTTATTTTTCGAATAACTTCTTTACTGAACAAAGCCCACCCCATGAACTTGATTGGGGTGAATGCTTTCTGCACCCGATGACCCTTGGAAAAGAATCTGGAAAGTTTCAGTCCTGCGTCGTTAAGACAACTTCGGAGGCCACCCAGATTCACTCTTTACACGTGTCCACATATCATGACTTGCCACAGAAGTATCTTCCTCAAATTTCCGAATTTTACTTCGCTCTCTTTCCGTTTGATGTCATATTTCAATCCCATTATAATTATTAAAAGTTATGTAATTTTATTATATTATTTATAATGTCAAATATATAAGATCATACAATCCTTTCATTTCTGAAAAAATAAATTATTGCAACGTGAAAAGTTAAGTGTGAAAATTGTTAATCGAAATTTCTTCAGGATTAAATTTTTTTCAAAATTAACTCGACAATCATTTTTGGACCCTAAAGCCAATTTTTTCCAACAACGTACCATTTTATTTATATTGAGGGTCAATACAACTTACAATAATTTTAATTAATTAAATATTCATTAAATATCAATTTTTTATGTAAAAAAAAGAACAGGAAAAAATATTTTTTACAATTTGTTTATCTGGCAATGCATATTTAATTTCTTAAAAGTTGCTACATAACTCTTTTATTCATTAATTAATGTTTGTTAACGTCGATTATGTTTACGTCACTTTTTTAGAAACAAAATGAATAAATTAATTTTATGTTTTCATGCATTCCCACATTGTATCGAGCTTATAATAGGTGTTACCAATACGTTTTTGTAAAACTTACTTAATTGCGTTAATTGCTTTTACTATTTATCCAGTGTAGTTATTACAAAAATATATATTTTTTCGATATAACGGAGAAAAGTTGTACTAAAAACTATTCCAATATCTTAATTAGAAACTGATTAATTTTTTCCATCCGTACATGATTAAAATAGTAATTGCAACATTGAAAAAAAATGTTAAATTTACCATTCTATCTATTTTATTTTTGTTAATGTCGATGGGAACTTTCTTAGGTTAGAATTGTTTAGGAGAAAAACTTGTTTAATTACTGTTTTTCAAAATTTAACAAAGGATGATAATTGTTGAGAGGTTTTTCATCAAAAACTACACAACAGTTTACAGTTATACTTTAAAATTACCATGATTTATTCTTCTCATTTTGATGAAGAACAAAAGCAAAATTTTAAGAAATCAATATATGTTACGATTTCAAAACGATTCAAAACAGTTGATAAGCAGGTAAAATCTAATTCGTCTGAACAATAGTTTCTTAAAGTTTACTATTACCAAAGAATTGCAAGTCATGTTTACACACGAAATATTGCATACGGAAATAAAATATTTACATTTCTCAAAATAAATGAATTTGATCAATTTTACAAAAAAAAATTAGTAGCATTTACAAAATTTTTGGTACTGCTTACTAAAAGAATATAGTTGTGACCTTTTAGTCAGCACAACTAATAGGATTTCTCTCAGTGCAGCTGAGAGTAACGGAATGTTGTGTATTCCGTTACAGAGGAATACAATGTAAAAATTGAACTGCGCAAGCACATATAGTCTTACAGCGGAACACAATCTTTTTCTTATTCTTCTTTTCACTTCTTCTTCGTACAGCGTTAGCACCTTACTGGCAAAGCCTTGTACATTTGAACTGCGTATGCGTCTATTGAAATCCATTACTAGTACACAAGATCGATAAAATCAAAATGGCCGGGACTAGTCGTGACATATCAAGTGTAAAGACTAGCGCCGCAAACAACTACAATACTAGATTAGATTCCAGTGTACGCATAAAAACTCGTATCCGCACTAGTCACATAATAGTATATTATGTGCCTAGGCACACAATGAGGGTGATTGCGTGACGAGCGACAATGTTCGCAGGAAATCGAAGCCAAGGCGTAGCCGAGACGAATCCGAGGCGCGATCAGTCCTGCGAGCATTGTCGCGAGTCTCGCAATGTCCCGAATTGTGTGCATTGGCACATATTCTATTTTATGTGACTGTGGTGCGGATACGAGTTTTTATGCATACATTGGAATTTAATCTAGTACTTATTGTAGTTGTTTGCTGCGCTAGTTGTACGAAGCGGGCGCAAATTGGCGACTAGTCCCAGCCATTTTGATTTTATCGGTCTTGTGTAGTAGTCAGTGCTAACGCTGTACGAAGAAGAAGTGAGAAAAGAAGAATAAGAAATAGATTGCGTTCCGCTGTAAGACTATAATGCACATGCGCAGTTCAATTTCTACATTGTATTCCTCTGTAACGGAATATACAACATTGCTTTACTCTCAGCTGTAACGGAAAAACGAGTTTCCGCGGCTGAGGCACATAAAATAGAATACGTGCCAATGCACACAATTCGGGAAATTGCGAGACTCGCGACAATGCTCGCAGGACTGATCGCGCCTCGGCTTTGCGTCAGCCACGTCTCGGCTACGCTTCGACTAAGGCTCACCTACGCCTTGGCTTCGATCTCCTGCGAGCATTGTCGCTCGTCACGCAATAACCCTCATTGTGCGCCTAGGCACGTAATATACTATTAATTAACACATTGCATTAAAAAAAAATATGTTCTAAGTTTTTTAACCTTTATTATTTAAATTGAAATTGATACAATTTTCTATATATTTTAACTGTAAGGAAAAATTTTAATTTAAGTCTCGAAGTTGAATAATAACTTTAAGATTTAACAGAATCTAGCATATCAGAAAAATATCTACCCATGCGCTCATATATAGGGTAACTAAGTTTAGGAAAAAAATCGACTCTTAGATATAACAGATTTAAGACTTTATTTTACAGTATTGTATTACGAACTCCCAATTTTCATGCTAAATACGATGCTATTTACCTATTACCTATTTTGGCGAATGTTTCGGAAAAAAAATTTAATACGAGCCATTCTGAAATCTCTTTCTGAACAATTCTGAATCATTTATAGCCAATCCGAAAAAGGTTTTAAATCTTGTATGATGAAAATCCGTAGAAAATCAATCTGAGACCTTGATTTAAAATAATCAAAATCAATCTGAATGTATCCGAGGTCGTAATCATTCGGTTTTATTCGGGTTCAAAATTCGGTTCAGATCAATCTGAGCCCAGATTTATCGGATAGAACCAGACTGAAGCGGATTAAGTTTGAACTAATTTGCATCAAACGAAATTCAAAACGTTTTCAGATTGGTTCGGAATGATTTGAAATGGTTAGACGAATTATCTCTAATTCGCTCGGATTGAATTTCAATCCGAAACTTTTGTCAGGGTAGCATGAGATTGAGAATTGCCAATTCAAACCCAGGTTTCAGTAGATTTTTCTACGAAATGAAATATTATAAAATTAGACTACTGCAGAGTTATTTAATTCTTGTCGAATCATGGCGTGAATTTATCAAAATATTAAAATCTGATTGATTCTCAAGTTGTTCTCTGAAAAAGATTTGATGGAATTTGTATCTGTACAAATGTTCATCGAATGAACATTTTGCATTGAGAATAAAATGGAAAAAAATACTTATCTCACTCACAATCTCAATAAAATATGGTAAACGTAAATTTCAGAAAAAATCTTGGCAAGAGTGACAAATAATTTAATATTATGAACGATTTCACTGGGATGTAAACATCCTTAAAGTCTTCCACACATATAATGTGTATATCATCAGGTTCTTTGTCAAATGTTCAATCGATTGTCTATTGCTAGAGAAATTGTGCTATACATTGAACGCTTAATACCTCTGCAGATAACGTTAGTGAGGCGAAGACACTTTGAATCTAAAGGTGTCAGCGTCATTTGTAAATCAAAGCTCTCGTATATATAGCTGGCTCTGGGAACACATAATCTAACATGTAATTTTGCACGAAGGCACGTTGACGTCATAGACAGGTAATTTAAATGTCATCGACATCGAAATGTAGGTACTTTGTCGATGCCAATCGTTTGCACCAGAATAAAAAAGCAATGATAATACCTATAAAATGCTAAATGAAACTAATTCAAACATCGTTTGTGAAAAGTTACTACAGATTGGGAATTATCACTTTTGAATAGTGATGCTATGTATATTGCATTAAAAATAGCGATACATGTATTTAATATACATATTGAATGCATTCATAGCATTTCTGCCAAAAGCATGTATATTAATTGAAAAATATGCTATAAGAACTGATATATATGCTACTAATTCTATAGCATATTGATTTGAATCAATGTTATAAATGCTTTCGGCAGAAATGCTATAACTGTTAGAAATTTCTGTATTAAACTTCCATTACGTGTATGATGGAAGTTTTGTTCAGTAACGTATATTAAATTTAAAATACTTTCATCTTAAAAAATACAAAATTTTATTTGAATTTTAATACACATGTGTATATATTTTAATAATTTCAAATTAATTAGTTGAGATTGAAATTTCTGCCACAGCAGTCGACGGCAATCGAAAGACCTGGTCTCGAATCCCAGCGCAGTCGAAAGCGTCTTTTTTCCACAGATAAATTTCAAATTCTTTAAATTTTTATTTTAATGATATTTGTTAATTTTAATATATTTTTATTAAGGAGTTATTGAATTTAATATGAATGTACTATATATCTTACCATCATAATGGTAAAGTTTATTATGTCAAATCAATAAAAGTGAATTTTACCATGTAAGGGATTCTGCGCGTTGATCGGCATTGACATACGCAATGCGTTCAATACCGCGAGATGGAACATCTGCATCGAGGCGATGGTGCGGAAAAAGGTTCCAGACTACCTGTTGCGAATGATAGATGACTATCTCAGCGACAGGTGGGTGATATATGAGGGCGACAAGTGGTCTCTCAAGGAGGAGATGACATGTGGCGCCCCTCAAGGGTCGCGGGTGGGTCCACTCGTTTGGAACGTCATGTACGACGATTTCCTGCGCATGGACCTGCCTGCTGGAACGAGCATCATCGGCTTCGCGGATGACGCACTTGTCGTGTGCGCTGCTGACGACGTCGGAATTCTGGAGCTGAGGATCAATGATACTCTGTGGCGGGCAAAGCGTTGGTTAGATAGCAGAGGCCTGAAAATGGCCCCTGAGAAGACCGAGGCTTTGCTGGTCACAGACAGGAGATCCTTCCAATATCCGAAGATCGCTATCGGGGAACATGAAATAGAGTGGAAAAAGAGCATTAAGTACCTGGGAGTGCAGTTGGATCGAAGGCTTAGCTTCGGCGAACACCTGCAGATCGCGACTGCCAAAGCCATTCAATGTGGGGCTGCTCTGACTCGGCTCATGCCCAACATTGGTGGACCCAGGGAAGCTAAGAGAAGGCTGGTGGCGAGCGTGGTAAATTCGAAGCTGCTTTATGCAGCTCCGATCTGGACAAGTGCCCTGAACAACCATGCTATCCTCAAGAAGCTGTTCTCTACACAGAGGTGTGGTGATGAGATTTTTTTCAGCATACCGAACTGTGTCGACGAGTGCTGTGCTGGTCCTGGCGAGCGTCCCGCCAATTGACTTATTGGCGGAGGAACGGAAGGAGACCTTTTAGCTCCGTAAGGAGCTAACCTGCTTAACAAACCCGCAGGTAATCGCTCGCGCAAAGGAGGCCATCCGCAAGGATGGAAGGCGCAGACTCGTCGAGAAATGGCAGACGAGATGGCATGGTGACCAATCCGGGAGATGGACACACCGTCTAATCCCGGAGCTCACCACCTGGCTGGATAGAAAGCACGGTCAAGTCGGCTTTTACCTGGCGCAAGCGCTTTCAGGCCATGGCTGCTTTAATGCGTACCTGAAGCGCTTTAAGAAAAGAGACGACGAGTCGTGTTGCTACTGCGGATCCCTTGTGGACAATGCAGAGCACACACTCTTCTTCTGTGCCAGGTGGGGCGTGGCAAGAGAGGCTGTCGGTCGGGAAGTGGGCGCCCAACTCACACCTGACACGATGGTCTCTCTCATGCTCCAGTCTGGACAAAAATGGACACTTATCGAGTCATTCGTCACCGTGGTGATGAAGACGAGGGAGCTCGATGGGCGTGTAGAGCGCGGCAGCAACGGGGGCCAGTAGAAATCGCATCGGGGCCTGCACCCGCGGTCCTGCGTCTTGGACGGACTTGGCCGTCCGCGTCGTCCGGGGGAGGAATTGCTTTATTCCTCCCCTGACTGGCGCGGCTAGTCAGTCTGCCTAACGGGCGTGCGACCGCGGATGGGAGTCCCGGGCGAATGGATGACGGAAGAGTCGTACGCGACTTTAAGCTGGAACCAACCGCCCGTGAAGTTTAAAGCCGAAAGGCGGTTCCGCGGGCGGTGTATTGGTTCGAGAGAGGGGGTTTTCTGGTTTTAACAGGTATGCCTAGCCCCGTCCTAGGAGAGTCCTGTACAACGTCTATAAAAGATTTCGCCATTTTTCCTCCTCACCAAAAAAAAAAAAAAAAAAAAAAAAAAAAATAATAAACAATACTAAATAAACAAAAATTTATAAATAATAAAATAATAAACAATAAACAATATAATAAAATAAAACAAAATAATAATAAAATAAAATAATATATAAAATTGATGCCCGTGAAACATGCTTATTCTCCAAGGTTCAAATGTTTTCTCCACGGCCCTGCCCTCACTAATTTCTTTTTGAATGAATAATAATATCAATTTGTAGAAGATAATTAATTATTAAAACTAGGCGAAAATTCATTTGTTCATCATGTATATAATATTTTATTATCAATACCGAGCCATGTGATAAAATTTTGGGGATTTGGTCGGTCCTATAGATCGGACCGTCTAAACGCTAATATGGCGCTTATTATAGTTATGTCAGGGGAGGAATAAGGAATTACTCAATGATTAGACTCCGAAATTGTGTTTTAGAAGGAGTATTTTATTTAAGTGGTCTGTCTGTCTCAAAAACAACCAAAGGACTAACTTAGGCATAGTTCTTTGTGACATTCTAACTCCATGCCTCCATGAATGTTTATATAAGCATTCTCGAGAAATAGACGATAGTAATAATTCTAAGAAGTACATTTACGCATTAACCATTTCGATTAACTTGAATTATTTTTGCTTATTCCAATAGCGCTAAAAAGACGTTCATAATCGGACGTTGATCAGAAGTGTAACGTTTTTAGATGGATTTGGTGTATACGGAGAAAAATGGAGATCAGAGAAATATGGGTGATTGCTGGAAAATAGGAAAAATTATTAGATGACAGAAGAGAGTGTTACACTGTTTGGGAATCAGTCTTGTGCTGTTAAATACTCTCTTCTCTTTTATAGTAATCATTCTTAATTCTCAGTAATCGTCCGTATTCTCATGATCTCCATTTTTCTCCGTGTACATTAGACAATCTAATCTGGTGCAGATCAGACGCGCTGATATCTTCCGGGTTCAATGAGCTAATCTGGTTTTAATTAGAGATTCCCGTGTGGAAATTTTGTCATGGCGCTAGCCAGGCCCCAAACAGGAAAAACCGGGCCCCAGCTTGGGTATCGAGGCAAGACCAAACCGCAAATGAAGGGCCTAACCCGACCAAAGCCTACCTCATGGCCTAGTTTGGTCCCAACTTGGCACCGTTCATTTTGTGAGTCTCAGCCATATTGCATCAATGCCTCAGCCGTATTGAAATTTTTTAAATGTCTTTATCTAATCCTTCTAGAATAATTTTCGAGATTTAAAATGTACACTGAGAAAAATATATCTTAGTTTCTTCTTTTCTTTAGACTAAATTCTCCTATAAATTATGGCACTCAAACCCCAGAAAATCCTTTTAGAATATTTTCCTATTTTTTATCGGACTTTACTTACCACCGGAAATTGTGCTATAAAATAGAGGGCTTTTTCCGAAAAAACATCATATAATTTCCTACTCAAATGTCTAATTAATACTTTTTCAAAACAGTAAAATATCACTGTTTTGATTCCGGAATTTTTACTGTTTTTTATCGGACTTTTTCCCGTGATAGGAACACTAAAAAGTTCATATAAATTTGTCAGAATTTTTCCTCTTTTTTATCGGACTTTTTCCTTTTTTTTATCGGACTTTTTCGACGCAAAAAAAACAAAAATTTATTTTTCCTTATATCGATCCTTTTCTCCTTCTTCCCCTCTTCTCTTTACGACGTTTCTACCTTCATTTTCCTACTTATCATTGACAACCTGTGTGAAAGGAGAAATTATTCAGACTCTTATTATCATACACAATTATGAAACAATGTTAGTAATTATATCAGGGAATTTGAACATTTATGTAGTAAAGCTGAAGAAATCTGAAAATAATTCTGCTCCAAGCTGGGTTCGAACTCGCGCACCCGTGGTCCGTAGGCTAGAACGTAGACCGCTGACCTGTGAAACCATTCCAACGGCACTTCGATTATTAGTTACATGACCCACAGCCTGAGATGCCCCATTTTGTTACGAGTTTTACTTTGAAAAACCCTACTGTTGTTGGTGAAATCGTTTCCCAACTGTAAAAAAACAAATTTGATTTTCTAAATGTAGATTCTACATAGCGATATACAGATGGTCCTTAGTAATTAAAAACTTTATAAAGCCACTTATTTGAAATAAAAATTTTATAAAATTAGTGACTTTTTATGAAGTCAACTTTATGAAAATTTTTATAAAAATTGTCTTTATGAAATGCGTTTGTTTATAAAAATACAAAACTTTATAAAATCACTGACTTTTATATAAAGTTTTGTCTTTTTATAAAGGTACGATTCTTTATAAAAACTCTAAACTTTGTAAAATTTTCATATAGTTTTTTTATAAAGTGAACATTATAAAAAAATGTATACCTTATGAGTATTAATAATGTAATTTTATGAAAACTGAATAAATGCACCAATTTTGTATATAATAAACCTTATGAAAGTTTTATAAAGTTTTCTATTTTTACAAAGAACTTTTTTTTATTAAAAGAATAAACTATAAAATTTTTGTATAGTTGACCTTATGAAAAGTCAGTATTTTTATGAGGATTTGTCTTCTTTATAAAAAATCGCATTTCATAAAAAGACCGGACTCTATAAAAAAAATTTTAAGTTAACTTCATAAAAAGTCATTAATTTTATGAAGTTTTGTGTTTTCATATAAAGTAGCGTTTTATAATAAAAGCAAAAATTAATAATTTTTTTTTGAAGTTCACTTCTTCAAATAGGTACACGTACACATGTACGATAAGTCACTTTGTACGCCAAATTACATTACTACATTCGAGCATGACGCATGCCTGTACACACAATATTTTAATATTATTAACAAATATTTTGAATTGAATTTGATTTTAAGATTACACTGAAACCAAGTATGGACTTTTTAAAAAACAGCCCTCTTATTTATTAAAAATAAAAGTGTCAAAGACACAGTTAAAATAAATCAAAAAAGGCCGTAGCAGGATAAACATGGTCTGGATGCCCCCGTTCGGATTTGATCCATATTGCGAGGATAAGTGGCTCCCATTACAAGATAAATTCACCCCAAGTATCAACTCGAAAAACCATTTTTTAGACAAGTTATGAACGAATTTTGAAGAATAAAAAAATCTAACCAAACCAATTTTATAATAATATAACAGATGATGTGAATTACACATTTTCTCAAAGTCACTCAATTTCTTTTTGAATTTGAGTGAAACAGGAAATTCAATTTACTTAAGGCTCTATCAGCCTTAAGGAACACATTCTCATCATGACGCTCGCGCTCCGCGCTCGATTTTCTGTATACATTTCAGTAACTTTTTAATAAATTACATGGTTAAAATAATTTATTTTCTTCCAAATCTCTCAAAAAAAAAAAAAACATTTGTAGACTTTATTTCAGGAAACGATTTTGCAGAACAACGCTTATTTCTTATCCCATATTTTGGTGAAAAAAATCAAATTTTTTTAATATTAAAAATCAAAACATAAAATACACATCCTGTCCCGACATGTCTTGATGAGAATTTATAGACCTTATTTAGGCAAACAATTTTCCATCTAAACGTTTTTATTGTATCTCACATATTTTGTCTAAAAAATGGGATTTTTAAATTTTAATCGTATTTTTTGGAATTGAAACTAAAAATATATATTTTTTCAGAATCTGTGTCAGACAAAAATTGTAGATCTTTTTGAAACGAACAACTTTGTATTCTTACGTTTTTTTCGTATTTCACATATTATTGTTAAAAAATTGAATTTTGGATTTTCCATAGTTTTTTTTTTTTAAATTAAAAAGAAAAATATGCATGGTATGAAAAAATGTTACAATTCAAATTTGTAGGTCTTTATGTAGAAAATAATATTGTATCATAACGTTTTTTCGTATCTCGTATAATTTAACTGGAAAATGGAATTTTGATATTGACTTTTTTCGAATTTGAATATGCTGTAACATTTCTAATTTTGATTTAATCAAAAAATGTTATCAGAATAATTTGTAGAAATTTATGAGCACTATCAAAAACCAGTATTGAAATTTTTGATTTTTTCAAAAAGTTATTTTCAAAAACACAAAAGTAGTGCTCAATCCCTCAATTTTGATTGGATGTGGCTGGTTAACGAACTTGTCCTTAATTTTTCGGCTCTGATAAAGTGTACCAAAGCTCAATTCAATCTGATAATTCTATCGAGAGTTATGCCGCACGCGACCTACTACAGACAGACAGACACTTTCGTAAAAATCGTTTTTTCTGACTCAGGGGGTCTCAAGACGTAAAGATTTGATGAAAATTTCGAAAGTCATTTTTCACATAAAACCAATACCTTCTCATCCATGATGAGAATGTAAAAAAAAGAAAAACACATCTCTACATGATCGCCTTGTTTTCAATACACTTTATCCACCTGTCCACAAGCTTTTTCTTTCAGTCACAAAATTCAGTTTATATATTTCCCCATATATCTATTTTATATATATTTTGCCCTTCCTGAGAGTAGTGCTGTGCAGGCTTCGAATGCCGTACGAGTTCGTTCGCAGAAACCACCTGATTTTGAATTGTTTTGATTCATGCTCAATAAATGTATTTATCTAAGGTTCGCGTTCTTATTGCATTCTCAGTTGTAGAACGATTACAGTCATTCGACAGTTTAGAAAAAGTATCATTTGTTTCCAATAGGTATACTTTCCTGTAGTTCAAACGCGGTATAACAGCATCCTCCAACTTATCAGGAGACGATTACAACTGAGAATGAAATAAAAACGCGAACCTTAGATAAGTACATCTATTGAGCATGAATCAAAACAATTGAAAATCAGGTGCTTTTTGCGAACGAACTCGTGCGGCATTCGAAGTCTGCGCAGTAGTACTCTCAGGAAGGACAAAACGTAGGTCATGGGCACAAGCTTCGTGAAGGAGATATATAGGGAAATTTATAATCTGAATTTTGTTACTGAAAGAAAAAGCTTGTTGACAGGTGGATAAAGTGTATTGAAAACAAGGCGATCATGTAGAGATGTGTTTTTCTTTTTTTTTAAATTGATAACGATCAATTCCACAGACAGGGTGCGGATAATTGTTGATTCACCCTTGCATTCATATATAGTGTACTATGTCGTCCACTATGCAGCAAATACGTAAAAATAAATGAGATATTGTACGTGATCAATGTAAAACTTTCATGAGTATAGAAACAATTGCTTCAATGAGTCATAGGGTATCAATTATTCCATACATTGTAGGGGTCAAAGAAATTTTTATTTTTTTTAACTATGAAGTACCTCACCGAAAATTTTCAAAAAAATATATATTGTCACTTCGAATTTCAGCATGATATAGAAAAAAAATGGTGGGTGTTTAAGAAGTAATTTACATTTAAAAAATTATTCAAAAATAAAAAAAAAAATGTTTACCCTTTTTTTATAAACGAAATGGGTTATTGAAATTTTTTCAAAAAAATATATATTGTCACTTCGAATTTCAGCATGATATAGAAAAAAAATGGTGGGTGTGTAAGAAGTAATTTACATTAAAAAAATTATTCAAAAAAAAAAAAAAAATTTTTACCCTTTTTTTATAAACGAAATGGGTTATTGAAATTTTTTCAGAACCTCTTTAGTACCCTCTATAACATATATTTCAGTCATCAAGAACGGTTGAGCCGTTTTCGAGAAAATTGGATTTTTTGATTTTTCAAAATTCGTTCATAACTTTTGTAAAAAAAATGTTTTCGAGTTGATACTCGGGGTGAATTTATCTTGTAATGGGAGCCACTTATACTCGCAATATGGATCAAATCCGAGCGGGGGCACCCAGACCATGCTTATCCTGCTACGGCCTTTAACACTTTATTCCAACCTATAAAATGATAGATTCAAAGTCTAATCTACAAATTTGATTTACTTATTATCGTTTTCATTGCTTACTCTTCTTGCTTTAATTATCGCGTGATGCCTCCGCACTAGTCCAGTGCTCCTTATTTTGGGCATTTTAATTAGCACGCAGAGAAATTAAATGCATACACTACCGAACATAATCATTAATATCTTTGGCATAATTTAAAGAACCCGGGTTCAAGACTGGAGGCGATCTAAAAACACAAGCACAGCCAAAGTAGGTGGCGCTGTAACCGCAAAGGTTGGCTTTATGCCACATCCAAGACATTCGCCATGTTGTAGCCAAATAATAATTTTCCAAGTTGGGGCCAAACTTGTAGTAGGGCAAAAATTTGGCAATTTCCACATGGGTTTGGATACTCAGGTTAATAAATTGTTCGTATTTAGAACTGCTTTAGAAATACTACTGATATCCTTTATTTTGAACTTTCAAAACTCCCCGCAGATTATTGTTCTACCAATCTAGTATGTTTCGCATTATTATAAATTTCTTGGACATAGCAGACTTGATTATTCATAAATATAAATACATTTCAAATATATTTACAATTATAATTTAAAAGAGTCAATGAACTAATTTTTGTCTATATTATAACGTATACAGATGATGAGCAAATTAATTCTCGCCTATTTTTAACAATTAATTAATTATTTTATTATATATAATTAAATAATCAATGCTTAATAATGCTTGTCCGATTGCATTCTAGTCGGAAACTTATCAGACCGTCTAGAAACACATGCAAAATTTTCCAATCACACTGGTCTGATCAGGTCCAGGTTGGAAACTGATCAGGCCACCTTGAATAGACTGTCTTGATATGGCCCTATTGTGAATACAGACTGACACTAAATTTTTCTACACGTAGAGATGTATATTCTAATAATATACTACTGCATGGTGAAAGTAGACAAGGTGTCGCAATACTCACTGCTAGTTTACGAATGTTCTGCGCAGGTCGAATGAAGGTCAAATTGGTCAGAAATTTATAACCTAAAAAAAAATTTATGGTTTGAAGAATTCAATTTACGCAATATGTACCATTAATTAAAAGTACCGAAGTTTAAATTCATATTTAAGTCAAATATAATTTATAAGTGCAAAGGTAATTTTTAGAAATAAAACCTATTCATACATCATAAAATTCTTATGTCTATTTGCTTACTAAACGTATTCACATTTTACTTGGGGTTTGTGAATCGTTTTCATTCATTGCAATAGACTTAAAAAGTTTGAATTTGAATAATGAATGAGTTGTTACTTTATAAAATATATCAGAAAGGTTTGTGTAAAGGAAAACTAGAAATTATTTAAAATAAAAGATTTCAGATGGTTGTATAGTGCTATTAGAATGCGATAATGACGGGCTGCAGTGTAAAAGGATGCCGAAACAGAAGTGAGCACCTTAGAACAAATACAGAGGGCAAAGTTAGTTTCCATTCATTTCCAAAGGATGAAAATCTTTGTGCAAAGTGGATAAAGGCATGTGCTACGGAAAACATCAGCATTAATACTGGTAAGAACACTAAAGGTTTGATCCACAATATATCATTTTTATTTCAATATAACACTATTTCTTTATTACTTCTCCCTGTTATTAAAATCAAATTATTATCAATTAATTGAAAGAAATTTGATTTTTTTTTAAATTTACATTGTTTAAGAACAAAAAATTATGAAAATATAAATTAGATAAATGTTCTTTATGTTTTGAGAAAAATGCTAAATAACGCCACTTTTCAGCTAGGGTTTGCTCTCATCACTTCCTGCCGTCCGATTACAGACAACTAATTAGCACTACAGGACATACTTCTTCATTTAAATATCGTAGACTAAAAGAGGATGTTATCCTGACGATGAAACTGCCATGTTCAAAGACAAGAATTTTGATAAAATGTCCGAATGTATAGGTCCCACTAATGAAGAAAGCACAAGTTTATTGGTTTCTTTTCCTGACAAAATGAGGAGTTCACGACCCGAATCTATCGATGTACATCCAGAATTAGTAAGGCTTCTGATTAAAAAACCCTTGGATATTGATCCACAAAGAGACAATTTCAGTAATAAATTGGATTCTGAGAATTTTAAAAAGTTGCACACTGATGACGTGGCAAAGAAAGAAAACAGCGATGATGCTAAAATTGCAGAAATTGAGAATGTCAGAAAACCGCTAACTTCAATTAATGCTAATAGTGCCATAAACACATTGAACAAAAATGATTCAAAATCATCAACGCAAAATCTTCATACTCTGAAATCCAATAAAAGTATGCGTCGAAAAGACAATTTTTATTATCAAAATGAAATAAAAAAACTAAAGAAGGAAAACAAAATTTTGAAACGCGAACTGAAAGTAAACTACAAGAATTCTTTGAAATCATAAAATACTATAAATAAATGTGAGGCCATGCTGAAAAGTGTTTTCACACTAGGGCAAATAAAAGTATTAGAAAATGCCAAGCAAGGAACAACGAAATGGTGCGCTGAGGATATTGTAAGTGCCATAAGTTTGAAAAGTATTAGTCCAAGAGCATACCAGTACCTCAGACATACCATGAAAATACCTTTACCATGTTTTTCAACACTTAGAAAGTGGATACAAAGAGTGGAATTAAAACGTGGCATTCTTCACGAAGTTGTTGACATAATTCTATTATGATCCTCGACGAATTGTACAAAGCAGGATTTACAGTTGCTGCAGTGGTTTCAGACTTGGGCCCAAGTAATCGAAAATTATGGAATACAGATTTCAAAACTGGTATTGATGAAAGACAAAAAATCTGCCCGCTTCGCGGGCACATTCTCATTGCGCGCTTCGCGCGCAGCTCGCTTCGCTCGCAAGTATGAGCGCGCCTAGGGCGCGCGATTCGATCGTCGCGCTCGGTCTTGTGCTCTTCGCATACGTTTAAGTTTATTTCTTATAATTTAATACTGAAGCTCAAAGCAATTTTATAATATTAAAGATGATGTGAATTACTCATTTTCTCAAATTCACTAAATTTCTTTTTCAGTTTAAGTGAAACAGGAAATTCAATTTACTTAAGGCTCTATCGGCCTTAAGGAACACATTCTCATCATGACACTCGCGCTTCGCGGTCGATTTTCTGTATGCATTTTTGTAACTTTTTAATAAATTACATGATTATTGATAAATTTATTTTCTTCCAAATATCTCAAAAAGGAAAAAAAATCGTAGACTTTATTTAAGGAAACGATTTTGCAGAACAACGCTTATTTCGTATCTCACATACTTTTGGTGAAAAAAATCGAATTTTTTCAATATTAAAAATCAAAAAATTAAAATATACATCCTGTCGAGAAATTTCTCGATAAGAATGTGTAGACCTTATTTAGCCAAACAATTTTTCATCTCAAAGTTTTTTTTGCATCTCACATATTTTGTCTAAAAAATGGAATTTTTGAATTTTAATCGTATTTTTTGGAATTGAAACGAAAAATATATGTTTTATCAGAAACTGTGTGAGACAAAACTTGTAGATCTTTTTAAAACTAACAACTTTGTATTCTTACGTTTTTTTCTTATTTTACATATTATTGTTAAAAAATTGAATTTTGGATTTTCAATAGTTTTTTTTTTAATTAAAAAGAAAAATATGCATCTTATGAAAAAATTTTACAATTAAAATTTGTAGGTCTTTATTTATTCAATAATATTGTATCATAACGTTTTTTCGTATCTCGTATAATTTAACTGGAAAATGGAATTTTGATATTGACTTTTTTCGAATTTGAATATGCTGTAACATTTCTAATTTTAATTTAATCAAAAAATGTTATCAGGATAATTTTTAGAGATTTATGAGCACTATCTAAAACCAGTATTGAAATTTTTGATTTTTTCAAAAAATTATTTTCAAAAACACAAAAGTAGTGCTCAACCCCTCAATTTTGATTGGATGTGGCAGGTTAACGAACTTGTCCTTACTTTTTCGGCTCTGATAAAGTGTACCAAAGCTCAATTCAATCTGATAATTCTATCGAGAGTTATGCCGCACACGACCTACTACAGACAGACAGACAGACAGACACTTTCGTAAATACCATTTTTCTGACTCAGGGGGTCTCAAAACGTAAAGATTTGATGAAAATTTCGAAAGTCATTTTTCACATAAAACCAATACCTTCTCATCCATGATGAGAATGTAAAAACTGACTTCAAACACCCATCCAATGCAAACCTTCACGTTTATGTATTTGTTGATGTGCCAAATTTAATAAAATTAGCACGAAATCATTTTCTTGACTCAGGATTTCAGTATAATGATGATTTAATTACAGCAGATTGTTTACGAGAATTGTTACGTCTAATATCAGAACTCAACTCTTTTCCCATAAAAATGCTTAGGCTGTCAAACTTTGTGGCAAAAAGGATTTAAAGGATTTGAAAAATGGTTCTTAACATGGATGGTATTGAGCTTATTTAACATTTGGCTCGACGTAGCTAACAGTACAGCTAAATTTGGTAATTATCTTGAAGCAAATGCTTTTGGTGAAACTAATGCACTCAATAAGCAAATTCAGACGTTAAATCTCATGAACAACTTCATTTCTGTTGTCCGTGTAAACGGTCACGCAACTTTATTGCCTTTTCAGAAAAGTATAATTCTGTACAAAAAATCATTAACTGGTTTATTTTTTCAACTTAAACAATATAAATTTATAGACTTTAATTTTGAGTACATATTAACTAATAGATCAAATCAAGACGTTTTAGAAAATTTCTTTTCATACATTCGCGGTATGGGTGGCAGAAATGAAACGCCTACTGCCTTGGATATTCAAAATCGATCGAGGTGGTACACATTAGGAAAGCATTCCGCAGAATTCCTGTCAAAAAGTTCCGACAATATGAATCTTCAAAAAGATGAAGGTTTGGTTACTGCTTCTGATGTACCTTCTTCTTCAAGGAAACAAATTTCTCCTTTTAATCAGATTAATGACGAGAACACAGAAAATTCATTCACCCTCGACATTAAACCTGATGACCAGTTTATGAAAAACAGTTATTTAACTAACATCTTTTCGCAAAAGACTAATGATATCGATGAAGCGGAAGTTGAAACCAATGACCAGATTAGTTTTTCCGAAGACGTGAAACAAGATTTTCGCAAAAGTAGCTAAAATGGTTTACAAAGAAATAAAGCATACAATACCTTACATTGTTATCCACTGCTTAGTTCGAACGAGAACGTACATTCGTTTAAGAGAGTTGAACAAATAAATCTACAATAGTGCAAAGAAAAATCAAAAACAAAATAAAATGCGTAAACTAACAAATGTTAGATATAATTACCAATAGACCATGTATTATAATTTTGTACATTTACTTCCTCTTCGCTTCGCGGGCACACTCTCATCGCGCGCTTCGCACGAAAGTTTGAGCGCACCTAGGGCGCGCGATTTGATCGTCGCGCTTCGCGCTCCGTTCTTTCTGGGCCTCGCGCTTCGCGCTCGGTCTTGTGCTCTTCGCATACATTTAAGTTTATTTCTTATAATTTGATACTGAAGCTCAAACCAATTTTATAATAATATTATAGATGATGTGAATTACACATTTTCTCAAAGTGACTCAATTTCTTTTTGAATTTAAGTGAAACAGGAAATTCAATTTACTTAAGGCTCTATCAGCCTTAAGGAACACATTCTCATCATGACGCTCGCGCTTCGCGCTTGATTTTCTGTATACATTTCAGTAACTTTTTAATAAACTAGTTGGTTGAAATAATTTATTTTCTTCCAAATCTCTCAAAAAGAAAAAAAAATCGTAGACTTTATTTAAGGAAACGATTTTGCAGAACGCTTATTTCGCATCACATATTTTGGTGAAAAAAATCAAATTTTTTTAATATTAAAAATCAAAACATAAAATATACATCCTGTCCCAGAATGTCTTAATGAGAATTTGTAGACCTTATTTATGCAAACAATTTACGTTTTTATTGTATCTCACATATTTTGTCTAAAAAATGGAATTTTTGAATTTTAATCGTATTTTTTGGAATTGAAACGAAAAATATATGTTTTATCAGAAACTGTGTGAGACAAAATTTGTAGATCTTTTTGAAACGAACAACTTTGTATTCCTACGTTTTTTTCGTATTTTGAATATTATTGTTAACGAAAAAATTGAATCTTGGATTTTCAATAGTTTTTTTTTAATTAAAAAGAAAAATATGCATCTTATGAAAAAATGTTACATTTCAAATTTGTAGGTCTTTATGTAGAAAATAATATTGTATCATAAAGTTTTTTCGTATCTCGTATAATTTAAGTGGATAATTGGAATTTTGATATTGACTTTTTTCGAATTTGAATATGCTGTAACATTTCTAATTTTGATTTAATCAAAAAATGTTATCAGGATAATTAGTAGAGATTTATGAGCACTATTAAAAACCAGTATTGAAATTTTTGATTTTTTCAAAAAGTTATTTTCAAAAAGACAAAAGCAGTGCTCAATCCCTCAATTTTGATTGGATGTGGCTGGTTAATGAACTTGTCCTTACTTTTTCGGCTCCGATAAAGTGTGCCAAAGCTCAATTCAATCTGATAATTCTATCGATAGTTATGCCGCACACGACCTACTACAGACAGACAGACAGACAGACAGACACTTTCGTAAAAACCGTTTTTTCTGACTCAGGGGGTCTCAAAACGTAAAGATTTGATGAAAATATCGAATGTCATTTTTCACATAAAACCAATACCTTCTCATCCATGATGAGAACGTAACAATAGTATCCATTCGACATACAATTAAAAGTCAGAAAAGTAAATCTTATGATTATTATTGATAATTTTATGATAAAGATAATATATTCGCATTTCTAGAAAGGGACTTATTGCCATTTGAAAATACCGTGGTGGACGTTATGAGTGAAAATTCCACCCCCTGTAGTTTGTAAAGGGGTGTTAACAAATGTCTGTACTGTGGGGGGTAAACTTTCATCGAGTAGGCAAACAAATTCTGAAAATATCAAGGCAATCGAAACACAAGACATAAAATGATGGGGCAGTTAAGAAAAAATGCCCCTTATATGGAAACTTTCTTCTTGTTGAGTATGAGTATCAAGAGCATCTGATATTCAGAGAGCTTCGTACTGTGTTGTGAAAATAAGTTGATAATTTTTCATTGGATTGATGTATATTAATTATATTTACACAATACGCCGAGTTCTTCTACTCAAATATTCACACAAACAAAAAGATGCGCAATCCATAATAAATATTGCTATAGCAACCAATAACATGGTTGATTCTCTCATGTTCATTCAGCTATAATCGGATGATGAAAATACACATCCAATACAGTAAAACCCCGTTTATCGCAACACCCGTTTATCGCAACTCCCGTTTATTGCAACTTGTCTCTCCGGTTTATCGCAATAAACTTTACCATTTTTCCCCCCTCTTATTAGTAGAAGGAGTGGTCACGTGATTCTTAAGGATAGGCGGGAATACCCCTCACTTTTAAATTTGTGATGCATATATTTATATGAATTTTCGTATAGTAGGGAGATATGAAATTATTTGTAGCCATTAATTTATTAAAAGGATTTCAATGTATATTATTATGAAAAATTATAGCATGAATTGTGCCTAGTACAGCAATCGCTTTACCAATTGCGAATCAATTGTTTTACAAAATGCGGGAATATTTCTACTGAAAAGAATTCAATCATGCATTCGAAAATTATGAGAGAAATATGTAAGCATTAAAGTAATTAAAATGTATTGTTTGTACTAGTCGTTTACGTACCATCGTTCGGTTCCACGTTTTCACTCATTTATAATTGCACATATAATGACAATAAAAAAACGCATTCAGGGTTATTGGAACACGACTGTAAACAATGATAAACAGCGAAAGCGCGTGAAACTATTCGTTTAGGCGCATGTGCTGATAATCAGTTGTTCAAGCTGGTGGCGAAGAAGTGGGAACCCCTCCGTTTTTGCGATAAACGGGAGGCATTTCATTGGAAGGTGTTGCAATAAACGGGGTTTTACTGTATTGCTGTATCCATGCCAACAATAAGGTAAGGTTAAATTAATCACAAATATGATGGTAATGTTCATTTCTTTCTATCAGTAAACCTGAATATTTTGCATAATTCTCAATTTTTTCTGATTTTGGTGTTTTTTAAGGGGTTTACCAGACAGGGTCTGTCATAGGAGGCTACTAATTTTTTTACAGAAATAGTTCTATGCCTGCTTTTTAAAATAAGACCTTGCCAAAGGTTGTATCTTGATTTTTGTGGAAGTTACTGGTACACATTGAATAATCTCAGATTGGTTAGAAAACGGAATTTTTTATTTGATAGTATTTTTTAAAATTAAATAGAAAAATATACATGTTATATAAAAAAATGTTTGAATTGAAATTTTTAGATTTTTTTTAATAAACAAGTTTGTGTTATAACATTTTCTGGTATCACGTATAGTTTGCCTGGAAAATATGGCTGGCTAACGAACTTCTCCTTATTTTTTGGACACCGATGAAGTACTAGGGTGTTTGATATTGACGTGACAAAATCATCGTGGAAAAGGATTTTTATGTGCCTCCGGCGCGAAAACTTTTTCCGCTACAGTTAAGAGTAGCACAATGTTGTGTATTGCGCTACAGAGGAATGTAATCTAATAATTGAACTGCGCATGCGCCTATAGCCATACAGCGGAGCACAATCTTCTTCTTATTCTTCTTCTTCTTCTTCTTCTTCTTCTTCTTCGTACAACGTTAGCACCCTACTGACAAAGCCTTGTATATTTGAACTGCGCATGCGTCTATTAGAATCCGCTACTACTACACAAGATCGATAAAATCAAAATGGCCGGGACTAGTCGCAAAATATCAAGTGCAATGGACGAGAATCATGATGAATACTAGATTAGATTTGAGTGTACGCATAAAAACTCGTATACGCACCAAAGTCACATAATAGTATATTACGTGCCTAGGTGCACAATGAGGGTTATTGCGCGACGAGCGACAATGCTCGCAGGAGATCGAAGCCAAGGCGTAGCCGAGACCAAGCCGAGACGAATCCGAGGCGCGATCAGTCCTGCGAGCATTGTCGCAAGTCTCGTAATTTCCCGAATTGTGTGCATTGGCACGTATTCTATTTTATGTGACTTCGGTGCGTATATGAGTTTTTATGCGTACACTCGAATCTAATCTAGTATTGTAGTTGTTTGCGGCGCTAGTCATTACACTTGATATTTCGCGACTAGTCCCGGCCATTTTGATTTTATCGATCTTGTGTAGTAGTAGTGGATTCTAATAGACTCATGCGCAGTTCAAATATACAAGGCTTTGTCAGTAGGGTGCTAACTCTGTACGAAGAAGAAGAAGAAGAATAAGAAGAAGATTGTGCTCCACTGTATGGCTATAGGCGCATGCGCAGTTCAATTTTTAGATTACATTCCTCTGTAGCGCAATATACAACATTGCACTACTCTTAACTGTATCGACAAAACTCGTTTACGCACCGGAGGCACATAAAATAGAATACGTGCCAATGCACACAATTCGGGAAATTACGAGACTCGCGACAATGCTCGCAGGACTGATCGCGCCTCGGCCTCGATCTCCTGCGAGCATTGTCGCTCGTCGCGCAATAACCCTCATTGTCTGCCTAGGCACGTAATATACTATTTTCTTCTTCAAATGTGGCCGTTGCTTCCTGATTTCGTCAACCAATCGATCCAATAATGCAGCGTAATATGCTCCAGTAATCGTCCTTCCGTTCTCAAGTAGTCGAAGAAGATTACTCCATGTGCATCCTAAAAATACTAGCCATATCTTTCCCAGCCAATTGTTGCGTTTTCGGACGCTTTGGTGCACTTTCACCAGGTTTAACCCACTCTTTTGACCCTTCACGTGATTCTGGAGTAAAGTGGTGGATCCATGTTTCACCCATCGTCACAAATCGACGTAAAAACTCTTTCGGATTGCAGTTAATATAGGCCAAATTTTGCTTCGAAATGGTCACACAAACGCATTTTTGGTCGATTGTGTGTAATCGCGTCATCCATCTTGCACAGAGTTTTCTCATGCACAAATGTTTATAGCAAATATTGAACACACGCTCAGTTGAGATGGATGCGACACAGTATCATGGATATTATTGATTCCATATGACGGAGTAGAGTCCGAATAATATTTATCGAGCTTCACCTTGGTTTCTGATAAGGTTGTTCCACGCAAAAAGCAGTGTTTAGTCAACACACGAAAATCACTTTTTTCCATCTGTGCATAAAATTTGGAGGTTGGTTGCTTTCAGACACTGTATTTTGTAAACTAATTAATGAATTTGACTCAAATTTGACAGAAGAAGTTCAAAGGATAGAATTTGTCAACAATGATAGCCGTTTGTTGTTAGTGTCGACCTCTCATGGAAATATCACGTCAATATCAAACACCCTAGTATATATTACCCTATTGAAAATTCTGCCGTACACGGAGAAACTCTTCATTGTAAAATCTAGTATAATTATATTCATTTTTACTAAAAGTCAGTAGGAAGTCAGGATACAGTAACGAAACTAGTTTTATTTACCATAGCGATAGGAGGAAATACTTTTTCTGAACCAGTTAAAATACGATTAACCTTCAAAAATTCCATTTCTTAGAAAAAATATCGGAGATAAGAAAACGTTTAGATGGAAAATTATTTGCCTAAATGGGGTCTACAAATTCTCATCAAGACACTTCTCGACAGGATGTATATTTTAAGTTTTGATTATGAGAAACACTATTGAAAAAATTCCATTTTTTAACCAAAATATGTGAGATACGAAATAAGCGTTGTTCTGCAAAATCGTTTCCTTAAATAAAGTCTATGATTGTTTTTCCTTTTTAAGATATTTGGAAGAAAATCAATTATTTTAATAATGTAATTTTTTAAAAAGTTACTGAAATGTATACAGAAAAACGAGCGCGAAGCGCGAGTGTCATGATGAGAATGTGTTCCTTAAGGCCGATAGAGCCTTATGTAATTTGATTTTTCTGTTTCACTTAAAATCAAAAACAATTTTATTGACTTTGTAAAATGTCTTACCGCCCAAGAGTTAAACACGAAAGCGAGTTTGTTATCACCCCAACGTGATCATAGTGCAGTGAGGTGATCGTGAAGGTGCAAAGTGCAAGTTTTCTCTTTTTTTCTCGATTCACAGAAAACGAAACTCAAAAAAAAATGTCAATCAACGCGAATGATAATATCTTGACGGGTGGTTCCGGAAACGCGACTCAAGAAAGCGATCACGTAAGTGCATTGTGCCAACAAAACTTACGCATTCCACAGTTTTGGCCTCATAAAATTGTGTTTGGTTCAAGCTGCTAAAGGCACAGTTCGCGACCACGAGAATCAGGAAGAACGAAACGAAATTCAACGTGACTATCACGAATTAGGGTGGAAAATACATCGAGCAAGTCGAGGACATCGTAATTAACCTTCAGAGAACGGAAAATACAAGCATCGTAAAAGTTAAATTAATTTAAGACCTTTAAGAATTACTTCGGATCAAGGGCGCCAAATCGAGTCAGATTTGTTTAAAGAATTTTGCAGGTTGTTAGGAAGCAAACATATTCGGACGATTGATTATCGCCCGCAATCAAATGGCAGGGTAGAACGATTGCATCGACAATCAAAAGCATCGATTGTTTTCCTCGCCTTATGTATTCCTCCGTCACAACGCAGCTAAAAGTCCCTTCAACCACCTTACAACGGGCCTTACGAAGTAGTTGAGCGAACAAACAAAAATTTTGTTATTAAGGTTAATAATAAGCTTTAGGGTCGAGAAAAAATGTAACTCAAAGTTTCATGTTTTCAAACGTTTCGACTCAGATTGGAGTCCTCATCAGTGAGAATTTATTTCTATAAAAAATACAAAGGAAGAAACTTGAAAATTGCCCGTGATAACAGATCAGTTTTATTTTGTAATATTTTATTGTGGTGAGTTCGCAGTTATTTAGACCTTTTTTTAGACTTTTCCTCCTGTAATAATTCCCCTTAATTGCTATAATTTCACTGCATTTATAATCCTTCTTAGGGTTGAATAAAAAAGTTTTTCTGTACAATTTTTTGTGAATTTAGATATTTAGACCGTTTAATAGCTTTATATCGTTTTTTACTACAATGTTTATCCGTCACACGTGCTATTTTTCAAGTTTCTTTAAGTTTTCAAGTTTCTCTTCTTAGTATTTATTCTGGACCCTAAAGCCAACTAAGGTAATCAACAATATTTGAATATTAATACTAAGGGTCAATATAAGTCCTGTTTCATTATTGTTAATAATAAAAATGTTAGAATTTCGATAGACTGACTTATACCAGCTTTTATTATACCTAACGACAGCGACCAACATTCTTCGAGCGAAGGCAATCCTCGTAAAGTAATCGTAGAACAGAAATCGAAGCGAAAACGACCACAGAAAACCATGATGACCCTTGCCGATTTTGTTCACGATCCGGCAAGAATATCTGTTTTCCCGAACGTTTACAAGCCGGATTTCGCTAAAACATCGAACGACATTGTAAGAGGATAGTCCTAGCGTATATTTTGTGCATTTGTAATACTAATATAATATTTATGTATTACGTATTTATTAATTTATGTAAACATGTATCACATAATGAAATGTATTACGCAACATACCTATTTTTTTTCAAACACTTCGTTTTTCATGTATACCAGGTCTAGAAGTATGAAACCAGAATTTGTTTGCAAAAGTTACACGTCTGCTGCATGAAAATGATCAAAACTATTTTATTCAAAGTAATCTCCATTGCTATTTACACATTTTTCCCACCTCTCTGGAAGGTAATGAATGCCACGCCAATAAAACTGTTCGTCTTTTAAATCAAAACAGTTGTCCAGCCATTCTCGTACATTTTCGTACGAAGTGAAGCGTTGTTCAGCGAGAGCGTGGCCCAGTGATGCGAACGGATGGTAATCCAACGGTGCCAAGTCTGGAGAATAAGCGGCATGCGCCAGTATTTTCCAACTGAACGTCTCGATCGTTTCCTTGAACCGTTTCGCTGTATGTGATGGGGCCTTATCGTGAAGAAAAATGACTTTGTGTTTCCTTCTTCGATAATCCGGTCGTTTTTCTTGTAATGTTCGATTTAAATCGATCATTTGCTGTTGGTAGCGATTCGTGTTGACAGCTTCACCAGGTTTTAGCAGCTCATAATAGATAACACCTTTCTGATCCCAGTCTTCAAAATTTTTCGGTGGTTTTCCACGATCTTCGTTTCTCACATCAAAATTACCACTTTTGAATTTTTTAAACCACTCAAGACACTGTGTTTTGACAAGAGGATGTTCACCGCAAGTTTCGAAAAGTATTCCATGCGATTCTGAAGCAGTTTTCTTCGAGTGATAACAAAAAACCAGTGCTGTCCGCAAATCGCAGTTCGTAGGCACAAAACTCAACATGTTGATGCTTGTAGTAAATACACTGGTGTATCGAACTTGGGTTGTTGTCTACTAGAAACCTTTCTCAGCTGCTAGAGGGAGAAGATGGCGCTGCAGAAGCGGTCGTACGTTTCCTAAACTGATGGCAAGCACTATCTATAGGGAAATTCCGGTGTCATACTTGTAGACCTGGTATATACCGATACCACAATGTTTGACCGTTAAATTTTTTTCTCTTTGGAATTATAATTTAAAAATTACACCTTCGCAAGCGTTATCACTGGTAAGGGGGTTCTGTGGCGCATGCAAGTTTCGACATTTTGCGTGACTTTTACAAAATGTATTTTCGAAGCATAAAAATGTTTCCTCACATAAATATTCGGCCTACATGACAAATTTACAATTCACAATATTATGTTTTACTCTTGTTAATATTCACCGTATTTATTGCACCTATTTTCAAATTGTAGGGCAAAGTCAGTCAGTACTTACTGTCCAAGAGTTCAACACGACAGCGAATAAATACATAGTTTGTTATATTTTCGCCACACGTTTCGTTTTATTCTAGGACGGGTCTAGGCATACCTGTCAAAACCTAAAAAACCCCTCTCTCGAACCAATACACCGCCCGCGGAACCGCCTTTCGGCTTCAAACTTCGCGGGCGGTTGGTGTGGGTGCTCTGCATTTTCCACAAGGGAACCGTAGTAGCGACACGACTCATCGACTCTTTTCTTGAAGCGCTTCAGGTACGCATCAAAGCAACCATGGCCCGAAAGCGCTTGCACCAGGTAAAAGCCGACTTGACCGTGCTTTCTATGCAGCCACGTGGCGGACCCCGGGATCAGGCGGTGTGTCCATCTCCCGGATTGGTCACCATGCCATCTCGTCTGCCATTTCTCAACGAGTCTGCGCCTTCCATCCTTGCGGATGGCCTCCCTCGCGCGAGCGATTTCGCGCACGTTTGTTAAGCAGGTGAGCTCCTTACGGAGCTGAAAGGTCTCCTTCCTTCCCTCCGCCAATAAGTCTATTGGCAGGACGCTCACCAGGACCAGCACAGCACTCGTCGAAATAGTTCGGTATGCTGAAACAATTCTCAGCACCACACCTCGCTGTACCGAGAACAGCTTCTGCTGGATAGCATGGTTGTTAAGGGCACTTGTCCAGACCGGAGCTGCATAAATTAGCTTCGAATTTACCACGTTCGCTACCAGCCTTCTTTTAGCTTCCCTGGGGCCACCAATGTTGGGCATAAGCTGAGATAGAGCATCTCCACATTGGATGGCTTTGGCAGTCGCGATCTGCAGGTGTTTGCCGAAGCTAAACCTTCGATCCAACTGCACTCCCAGATACTAAATGCTCTTTTTTCAGTCGATTTCATGTTCCACGAGAACGATCTTTAAGTATTTGAAGGATCGCCTGTCTGTGACCAGCGAAGCCTCGGTCTTTTCAGGGGCCATTTTCAGGCAGCTGCTATCCAACCAACGCTTTGCCCGCCACAGACTATCATGGATCCTCTTCTTCAGGATTTTGACGTCGTCAGCGGCGCACACGAATAGTGCGTCATCCGCGAAGCCGATGATGCTCGTTCCAGCAGGCAGGTCCATGCGCAGGAAATCGTCGTACATGACGTTCCAAACGAGAGGACCCACTCGCTATCCTTGAGGGGCGCCACATGTCATCTCTTCCTTGAGAGACCATTTGTTGCCCTCGTATATCACCCACCTGTCACTCAGATAATCATCTATCATTCTCAACAGGTAGTCTGGAACCTTTTCCGTACCATCGCTTCGATGCAGATGTTCCATCTCGCGGTATTGAACGCGTTGCCTATGTCAATGCTGATCAACTCGCAGAATCCCTTACGCTTACCAGATCCTTTTCTTGCTTTAGTGGTGATGTCCACCACTGCCTGGATGGCGTCAACTGTGGACCTGCCTTTCCGAAAGGAGAACTGGTTTTCCGAGATACCATTCTCGCGGACCATGTGACCCTGTTGTCTTTGTAGGATCATTTCCTCCAGAAGTTTCCCCATCAGATCCAATAGAAATATTGGTCTATACGATGAGGCATCCCCTAGAGTTTTGTTGGCCTTCCTCAGCAGGGCCAACCTCTGCTTCTTCCAGTCTGCGAAGAATCTCCCCTCCCGAAGACAGGAGTTGAAGACTTCTAGGAGGATCTTCGGGTGTGCCCTGATCACCTCTTTGAGGATCTCGTTCGGCAACCCGTTAATCCCCGGCGCTGTGTTTGCCTTGAGCCTTCCACCCGCTCTCTTTAGTTCCTCGAGAGTGAACAAGCTTCGCACGATTTACTTGACTCGATCGGGATCATCCAAGCCAGGGGTCTTTCTTCTAGTCACCAATCTCTTGGTGACTATTTTGAAGACGAGACCCGATGGGTCCTTCTCGACCTCACCGATCAAGTCTTTCCAGCACTGAAGTCGACTTTTCTTCATGCCTTTCCTCAGCGCTGATTTTGCTTTTTTCCATGCCTCACGCAGCAGAGGATCACCCTTTGAGCGGGTAAATCTCCACCGCGCTGTGACGCATTTTCGACGCAGGACAGACAACTGGTCGCTCCACCAGTACATCGAGTTCCTTAGCCTACCGAGCCCGAGCAGGCTCCGAGCGTCTGCCTCATTTAAACGGACCACCGCAGTCTGCACACCGCTGAAGCACTTGTACAGCCTGAACTGGTCCCCGAGGTCTGACTTGCCCAGCGCGATGCACAGTGCGGCAACAACCTCTTCCCTTGTGACGGTCTCGTCGAGGTCCCTAACTTCAATGGACCTCTTCGAGACCAAAGATTTCACTTCGGCCTTCCCCCCGACCGCCTGACCGTCTCTAAGGCCGAGACGTCACCCCCCTTTCTGAGGACCAGGAGGAATGACCATCCTTCGCCGACACCCTGATAGCGTCGCCCGACCTGGCAGCGGAGAGCGCCTCGGCAACTTCCCTTTCTCTTTAGAGTCCTGTTCAGAGGGCACAGGAACCTTTTTTTCCTTTTTCTCTCTTTTTTTCCTATCTTTTTTTTTCTTTTTCTCTACCAGCTGCCATTCCCCATCCTTCTGTGGAGTCTGGCCTTTGGTGGCCGCAGCATAGATTGGCGATGTGCCGCCCTTCCCTTTCTTGGCAAGCCGATCCTCGGGGGGAGAAGGAGCAACCCTCTTCTCCCCCTTTGTCAGCTTTTTTGGGATATCTCCCAGAGACGCAGAGCGTGGTCTCCGAAAGACACCCTTCCTTTTCGAGGCGGGGTGGAATTCTAGCCTCTTCTGGAACTCCACCCCGCTTTTTAGAAGCCACATATGGGTGTTGAGCATTCCGCTCAACACCTCTTTAGCCTCGTTGACGCTGTCCTCAACATGGCCAGGGTTATTCCTCAGCATACCCTGCTGGATGACGCTGAGAGCCCTGGCCAATTTCTCCATTTTTTTGTTTGTCTCCCTCAGGAGCTGAAGGTCGTCCTTCTATCCCTCAGCTTCTGGAGAAGCACCCAAGTCCTTGTTTGCTGCTGTAGTGTCCGATATGGACGCTACAACAGCAGTATGTATCGGCGTGTTCAGCGCCTCCTCCTTCTCCTTACCCTTCTCTTTTGAGCTGTTCGTCTTCATATTTTCATGTAGTAGTATAAAGACGGTTCGCCCATCATGGGAGCCCTACCGCAGTAGGGCTACTATCCCCGCCTGTATAAATCCCTGATTGTGTGTGTCGAAACCGAGAAGCGGCTTATCGGATGGTCAATCCTATCGGCACATTTAGTGAAGCTAATAAAAAGGTTACGGGGTAGGCCCGCGCCATAATGACCCGGACTTCAGGCTAGATGGTGTGCGATTTATCCTACGCAGCGTCGGATATAAGGAAATACTGACCAGGTAATCCTCCATTCCTGCACCCGGGCATCCATGATTTCAACCCCGAAATTGGCTCCAGACAGTATGATCGTGAGCGGTTTTCCCAGTTTAACATGTGGTTTCACGAGATCTTTGCCCTTCGCGGTTGAGCACCGGAGGGACTTACATTTACCCATATTACTTCCACAGAGGTGAGGTACTGACATCGCGTCCTACCCTGGTCGAGAGGCTACTACTCCTCCCTTGGCTAGTCTATCGGGAATATCCACATTTTTCACGTCAGATATGAATTCAGGAACTCAAAATACAAAAATATATAAGCTTTCTTGCCCAAAAATAGAACCTTCCAGAAATCGCAAGTCTAGGGAAATTCTACAGTGAGATTCGAACTGAGCGACTCGAGATACGTAAAAACATTATCGTTTTATTTAATATTGCGTAGATCAACATTGCTTTCACAGATACTGAAATTAGAATTAGAAATTAGAATTAGTAACATATTTATTGGTTCTTGTAGTATATTTTTATGAATTCATAGTATACATGCTTTTGGAAAGAAATGCTTTTGATTCAATAGAATTTTTTTCTCAGTGCAGTATACTCACATGTAAAGCTCATTTCACTTTTTTTTGTGGGCCTATGCTATTATATTCTTTTTAAATTATTTATTAAAACGGAAAGAACACATTGTTATCAATACGTATACCATTTCAAATTCACTATTAATAACAAGAACTATTTTCCATAAATAGTAGATTTATAAATTTAAAAAAAGGTTTTGGAAACAACGTAGGAAACTACGGCAAAAATTACGCCGTTTACTATTCCAATTTCCGACATAGTTTCCTACATTGTTTCTTACGTTGTTTCTTGTGTAATTTTCTGCGTCGCTTCTTACGGCAGAATTTTCAATAGGGTAAAGTATGTGATGAGAAAAGAAAAATAAGAACATAAATACATATTTAGAACCAAATTTGTATAATGGTGAACCTCTGGATAGGATTAGCGACAGAAATGCAAGAAGATGGTGGCTTGGCGCCGGGTGGAGGTATACGAATGAGTTAAATAAATCTCTCTAATTTTCCGGTGGTAGCTCGTTGGTTGCGGATCAAAGGCCGACAAATGAATCGCTCGAATAAAAATGCATCCTCTTCCCGATGGCAGCGATGTCGTCTCGGCGAGGTCGTGATCGTGAGCCTTCAAGAGCTATGAATCTGTCATCGCGTGCAAGAATCGTTGCAAACTGTCTCTTCTGGCTTTTATAGTTTTCCAGCTTCTCGGGTGAACCGAGTCCACCAACTACATATACGCGCTACTCCAAATTTACTTAAAAATTCAGTTTTTCCAAAAAATATCTTTTCCCAAACAGGTACAATTTTTTATAATTTATTATTATTCATTTCTCTCTTTACACTCAGATCTAATATTTTATTAAATCCTTTCATCCAAGTATTTAATGACATTCATATCAACTGAATTACGTCATAAACTCTTCAAATTTAAATCAGTGAAATAAAACTTCACTTCAATGAATTATTTTACTGAAATTAAAAGTGTTTTATTCTTTCAAATCAATTAAAATACAGACTTCCATTAGTATGTCTATCTCAATATCGGCCCTAAAACTTCAAACAAAATGTTTATATTTGTAGAAAAATTGTTTTTGGGGGAAACTAAAATATTTTTTGTACTTACATCATAAATGAGAAGGTATTAATTTTATGTGAAAAATGACACGAAATTTTGATCAAATCTTTTCCAGTTAAATTATATGAGATACTAAAAAAAGTGATACAAAATTGTTTACTACAAAAAAGATCTACAAATTTGAATCATAACATTTTTTATAGGATGTATATTTTTATTGTTAATTTGAAAAAATACAGTCAAGACTCGTTTATTGCAAGGATCCGAAACAATCGGGACTCGTTTATTGCAAGACAACATATGTGAGATACGAAAAATATTTTAGAATGGAAAATTATTTGTCTGCATGATGTCTACAAATTCTCATCAGGACATTTTTTGACAGGACGTATGTTTTATGTTTTGATTTTAAAAAAAAGACTATTAAAAATCAAAAATTCAAATTTTCAACCAAAATATATGAGATACGAAATAAGCGTTTTAATACAAAATCGTTTACTTAAATAAAGTCTACGATTGTTTTTCCTTATTGAAATATTTGGAAGAAGATAAATTATTTTAATCATGTCGTTCATTAGAAAGTTACAGGAATATATGCAGGAAATCCAGCGCGAAGCGCAAGTTTCACGATAAAAATGTGTTCCTTAAGGCTGATAAAGCCTTATGTAAATTGAATTTCCTTCTTCATTTGAAATCAAAAACAAATTTAGTAACTTTGAGAAAATGTCATTTACATTTACAATATTATAAAATTCACCTAAGCTTCAGTATTAAGTTACAAGAAATAAACTTGTATGTATGCGGAGAATATAAGACCGTCCACGAAGCGCGAGGTCCAAACAGAAGAGAGCTCGAAGCGCGACAATCTAATCGCGCGTTGAAATTTGCGAGCTGCGCGCCAGGCGCCCGATGAGAATGTGCTCGCGAAGCGCATAGATTTTTACATTTTCATCATATGAGAAGCAGTTGGTTTTATGTGAAAAATCACTTTCGGAATTTTCATCATATCTTTACGTTTTGAGACCCCCTTAGTCAGAAAAAACGGTTTTTACGAAAGTGTCTGTCTGTCCGTCTGTCTGTCTGTAGATCGTATACTCGATAACTTTCGATAGAACTGTCGGATTAATTGAGCTTTGGCATAATTTTTCGGAGCCGAAAAAGTAAGGAGGAGTTCGTTAACCAGCCACATCCGACCAAAATTGTGGAAATAAGAGCATTTTTTGTGTTTTCGAAAAAAAACTTTTTGGAAATATCCAAAATTCTGATACTGGTTTCTGATAGCGCTCATAAGTCTCTACTAATTGCCCTAATAACATTTTTGGATTAAACCAAAATTAACAATGTTCAAATATTGTTGATGTTCTTAATTGGCTTTAGGGTCCAGAAAAAATGTAACTCAAGGTTTCACGTTTTCAAACGTTTCGATTCAGATTGGAGTCCTCATCAGTGAGAATTTATTTCTATAAACAATACAAAGGAAGAAACTTAAAAATTGCCCGTGTGACGAATAAGCATTGTGGTAAACAATGATATACAAAAATTGCAAGTGTAAACCTTTGAAATTGGTCTAAATAACTAAATTTGTAAAAAAATGTTAAAAAAATGTTTATATAAAAATACCAAGAGAAAAACATAAAAAGTTTGCACGTGTGACCGAGGAAAATTATGGTAAAAATGATATAAAATAATTGCGAGTGTAAAACTACGAAATTGGTCTAAATAGCTAAATTTGCAAAAAAAAGTAAAACTGTACAAACAAACCAAAACTCTACATAGATACAATATCCCCTACCCTCCAGCCCTTGTTTTCAACATGTCTCTATAAGTATACTTCCTACATAACTTCAGTCCTTCTTAAAATCTCAGTGAGAATAGTGTCATGGAAAAATTTGTGCCCAAGAGGAGAAAAGAAAGGGAAAAGGCAACAATTTCGTTCTTAAATTTCACCGTTTAATAGTGCAACATACCACCAATGCACTTTCAAGCCACATAAAGGTCAGTAAGTTTACAAATACGCAACTCATTTCTACACATCCCTATTGTTTGAGACGCGAAAATTCAGGTACCCGACCGATAAAATTTTTGTTTCGTCTTCGTTGTATAGTTTGTAGTTTATAGTCCACATTTACAATTTACTCATACCGTTTTAACACAACCTTTATCTGTCACACGTGCTATTTTTTAAGTTTCTCCCCTTGGTATTTCTACAGAAAAATTTCTCTGTACAGTTTTTATTTGTATTTTTGTTGGAAATTTGGTTATTTAGACCAATTTTATAGTTTCACATGTATAATTCATTTATATCGTTTTTGCCACAATGTTTATCCATCACACGTGCAATTCTTTAATATTCTCCTCCTAGTATTTTTATAGAATTATTTGTTTTGTACAATTTCACTTTTTTTTGCGAATTTAGCTATTTAGACCAATTTTGTAGTTTCACACTCGCAATTCTTTGATATCATTTTTACCATAATTTTCCTCGGTCACACATGCAAACTTTTTATGTTTTTCTCTTGGTATTTTTATGTAAACATATTTTTAACATTTTTTTACAAATTTAGTTATTTAGACCAATTTCAAAGGTTTACACTTGCAATTCTTGTATATCATTTTTTACCACAATGTTCATCGGCCACAAGTGCAAATTTTTTAAGTTTCTTCCTTTGTATTTTTTATAGAAATAAATTCTCACTGATGAGGACTCCAATCTGAGTCGAAACGTTTGAAAACGTGAAACCTTGAGTTACATTTTTTCTGGACCCTAAAGCTAATTAAGTACATCAACAATATTTCAATATTATTATCACTAAAGGGTTGATACAAGTCCTAATAATTATTATTAACAATGTTAAAGTATGTTGAAACTTAAAAAAAGTCAATATCTAAATTCCATTTTCCAGTCAAATTATACGAGATACGACAAATCATTATTATACAAAATTGTTTACTACATAAAGATTTACAAATATCAATCGCCACATTTTTTTATAAGATGTACAAATATGTGAGATACAAAATAATCGTTAATTTCTCTTACTTTCTTCAAGAAACAATTTATCAACGATTGATTTTCCAAGTTGAGATCCAAAAATGGTTTCAGCGAGGAATATTTTTGTCAGTATAAGTGCACACGAAATGAGAAGTTGATATCCTGCAATACATAAACGCAGTAAGGAACTTGAGAACGAGTACTCGCGGTCGACGCCACACGATTATAGCTGCATTGACAGATTTACGGATTCCAGCCACCGCTTCTTATTCATAAGATTCTTGAAGCATACGATACTTCTCGCAAGATGCGTCAGAGTGGTCCAAGTCTACGTCAAATCGCACCTCGCTTGTTTACTCTTTACTCTTTACGTCTGAAGACTTCGTCTTCTTCTGTATATCTTCTATATACTCCGCCACCCTCTCCTACATCGAAAATCTTCTGTCACTCAGAATTTTGCTTTACTTAGAGCTGTGTATAAACTTTAGATAAAATAAATCATGCAACATTTTTTTGAAATTTTCTCGGATAAATGTGTTTCCTTGAAAAACACCAAACGCATGAAAAGCTTCTCCGCTGCACTCTCTAAATTTTTAATTTGTCAATATTAACTAATTCAGAGTAAAATTTACTAATTGATTAGCGTAAATCTTCGAGTGAAAAATATTCTCGTTCTGATATGGCGCAAACTAGCCTGACTAAATTTTAATCTGACTAATAAGACGAAGGGGACTGACCCTAACCGCTGTGCTGTTGTAACAATATTTTATGCGTCATACGCGAAACTAGGCAGGCTAGTCTGGCTCAAATGTGCTCTTTTAAACATATCCAGATTTATTGATTTGGACTTAAAATTATAAAATCTATAGTTAATTACCCGGTATAATAAAAATAACTTTAAAATATATTTTTCAAGACAGAGGAAGTTTATATTATATCTGGAAACATCGCTTTTACATTGATAGAAAGGAATGTCCGTTACAACCATATTTATGATTAATTAACCTTACTTTATTTCTGGCATCGATCCAGCAATGTGGCATGTGTATTTTTACTATCCGATTATAACTGAATTAGTATGAAAGAATCAACCATATTACTGGTTGCTATAGTAATTTTTATTGTTCCCCTTCCCATATTATATTCCTGATTCGACCATTTCCATTTACAATATTTCGATTGCTATGTGTTCAGCATGCTGCATAGTTCAATGAGGCATATTATATTATAAATATAATTATAAATTCTTAACTTACAACCACATGGCTATAACTCCCGAACCATTTCTATCAGTATGTACATGATATGATTAAAAAAATCAAAGAGTGATTGTTGAGAAACCTTTACATTCCACGCATGTTACTGTTTTCTGTGTTTTTTGGTCTGGAGGAGTGATTGAACGGTTTTTTATTTATTTATGATTCCGTGTCGCAATTTGAATTAGAGGGTGCACCCTCTAAGTCTGAAACGCCTCAAAACCTGGCCAAAAATGAAAAATCTTAATGAAAATTTTTCGACTTTGAAATACAACATTCTATTCAGGACGTATTTATGTACTGGACGCTGAAAAGGTAGAGCGTTATCATACCTACGCGACTTTTGAGAGCATCTCAAAGTCAGCTGTTTGCACTTTCTCGCGAAAATTTCCGAAACGTCGAAAAAAGCCTCCGTTGAAAGTGAATTTCCTTTTCACAGAGCAGCCTGATTGTTAACTTGCGACATGGAAACTGTTGTTGAAGGTATGTACGTTTACTTTTTTGTATGCTTCGTTTAATATGAATAAGTAATACGTTTAGTTGCCGATGTCGAAATACTCTCATGATGAATATTCACCTAACCTAAATAGTATGAAAAAACATGCTGGAAGTTTTTGATTGGTGAGCTTTGGTCAAAATCTCATGTGAATAACAAGGGTTAATGTCTGCCGATTGATATTATCCGAAAAATGGCTGCTCTTTTCTGCCCCATTCGTTTTTATGAATTTTTTTGTGAGCGCGTGCTTGTCAGCACGGGCGCGTGTTATGTTGCGCCAAGGCTCATACCACACTCATCAGGACCGTGCATGTACGCCAAATATCAAAGATGTTGACCTACACTGAGAAAAATATATCTGAATTTTTCCTATTTTTTATAGGAATTCTACCTCAGGGGGTAGACAATAGGAAAATTTGCTATTTGAAATGAAGTATATACTATTGCGAAAGTGAAATAAGAGGATAAAAAATGAAAGTATTTACTTTTTTTTATAGGAAAATTGTTATTCAAATTTTGACGGAAACAGTCCCTTACTTAAAGAAAATATGTACAGTAAGTGAATCTAAAAAGGTCCGATAAATTATGGGACTTTCTATGGTCCGTCAAATTTCCGATAAATTATCGGAATCAAAACTTCAAGTTCAAGGCAGATTTTACTGGTTTTTTTCGGACTGATGGCATCAACTATACACGACTCCGAGCATTAGTGTGCGGCGTGCTCACGTGAACAGTGTACTTGTGTACGTGTGTACACAGACGTGCGTCATGCTCGAATGTAGTAATGTAATTTGGCGTACAAAGTGACTTAGCGTACATGTGTACGTGTACCTATTTGAAGAAATGAACTTCAAAAAATATTTATAAATTTTTGCTTTTTTTATAAAACGCTACTTTATATGAAAACACAAAACTTCATAAAATTAATCACTTTTTATGAAGTTAACTTAAAATTTTTCTTATAGAGTCCGGGCTTTTTATGAAATGCGATTTTTTATAAAAAAGACAAATCCTCATAAAAATACTGACTTTTCATAAGCTCAACTATACAAAATTTTAATAAAGTTTAGTCTTTTAATAAAAAAAGTTCTTTATAAAAATAGAAAACTTTATAAAACTTTCATAAGGTTTACTATATACAAAATTGGTACATTTATTCAGTTTTCATAAAATTACATTATTAATACTCATAATGTATACATTTTTTTATAATGTTCACTTTATAAAAAAACTATATGAAAATTTTACAAAGTTTAGAGTTTTTATAAAAAATCGTACCTTTATAAAAAGACAAAACTTTATATAAAAGTCAGTGATTTTATAAAGTTTTGTATTTTTATAAAAAAACGCATTTCATAAAGACAATTTTTATAAAAATTTTCATAAAGTTGACTTCATAAAAAGTCACTAATTTTATAAAATTTTTATTTCAAATAAGTGGCTTTATAAAGTTTTTAATTACTAAGGACCATCTGTATATCGCTATGTAGAATCTACATTTAGAAAAACAAATTTGTTTTTTTACGGTTGGGAAACGATTTCACCTACAACAGTAGGGTTTTTCAAAGTAAAACTCGTAAGAAAATGGGGCATCTCAGGCTGTGGGTCATGTAACTAATAATCGAAGTGCCGTTGGAATGGTTTCACAGGTCAGCGGTCTACGTTCTAGCCTACGGACCACGAGTGCACGAGTTCGAACCCAGCTTGGAGCAGAATTATTTTCAGATTTCTTCAGCTTTACTTACATAAATGTTCAAATTTCCTAATATAATTACTAACATTGTTTCATAATTGTGCATGATAATAAGAATCGGAATAAAATTTCTCCTTTCACACAGGTTGTCAATGATAAGTAGTAAAATGAAGGTAGAAACGTTGTAAAGAGAAGAGGGGAAGAAGGAGAAAAGGATCGATAAAAATGAAAATAAATTTTTGCTTTTTTTTGCGTCGAAAAAGTCCGATAAAAAACAGGAAAAAGTCCGTTAAAAAGGAGGAAAAATTCTGACAAATTTATATGAACTTTTTAGTGTTCCAATCACGGGAAAAAGTCCGATAAAAAACAGTAAAAATTCCGGAATCAAAACAGTGATATTTTACTGTTTTGAAAAAGTATTAATTAGACATTTGAGTAGGAAATTATATGATGTTTTTTCGGAAAAAGCCCTCTATTTCATAGCACAATTTCCGGTGGTAAGTAAAGTCCGATAAAAAATAGGAAAATGTTCTATAAGGATTTTCTGGGGTTTGAGTGCCATAAATTATAGGAGAATTTCGTCTAAAAAAAAGAAGAAACTAAGATATATTTTTCTCAGTGTAGAATTGTCCGATACTGATCGCGATGATTAGAAATTCGCTCTTAGTGGGAACACGTTCTATACTTTTGTAACATATATATCCACTAACAAAACTAATAATGACTTGTTTTTTTAGAATTTTCCGACCCTGAAAACTCTTCAGTTATTTTTTTTTACAGTCAAAAATCACTTTCATTAAATTTGACCCTTAATGTTGTAACTACCATTTTGTTTTTCCAAAATCAGACTTCATATTCATAATAAGCGACCTCAAAAACCCGTTTACACTGAGATTCATGCAAATCTGATAATTACTTCCAAAAACTGTCCGCCATGTTGTATCCGCCATTTTGTTTTTTGAAATTTTCACTGTGAATTTGTAATTAAGCGACCTCAAAAACCAGTTTACACAGCGTTTTATGTGAATCTAATGATAACTTGAAAAAATGTCCGCCATTTTGTGACCGCCATTTTTTTTCCGGAAAATATGACTAAAAATTCGTGATCAGCGACCTCGAAAACCCCCGAGTAAATGTTTTCATCGAATAAAATGGAACCTTTATATTTTGGCCAGGTTTCGAGGCGTTTTAGACCACTGTGGGGTGTGGGAATAAATAGAATAATTTTAGTTTTTAGCGATAAAAACTAGAAAAACATCATATACCTGTCACTGAAGATAGTGGAGTGGTTCACCATTGCCGGCAAGTTTCCACTGTCAAGATTGACAGTTTTGTTGGAGTGAGACACAACTACTTTCATCTCATTTCCACCAATAGCCAATCTTGACAGTGAAGACTTTCCGCAAATGTTGAACTATTGCACTGCCTTCTATGGCAGGTATATGATGTTTTTCTAGTTTTTATCGCTAAAAACTAAAATTATTCTATTTATTCCCACACCCTCTAATTCAAATTTCGAAACGGAATCATAATTGCAATGCTTGAAATTTTTTTTACTGTTATTCGCCATAAAAATGCGAGGTAAGAGAGCGTACAGAATCGTTTACGGTCATTCTCTGACCGTACTCTCAACTGTGTCCGCTAGAGTTCAACTGTGCACCAGTGTTGCCAGGTTGCCAAAATAGGAATCTTCAGATTGCGCAGATTCTTCTTCAGAAATCTTTAGACAATTTTGAAAAATGTCTTCAGATTTCTAAAAAATAATCTCCAGATTTTAAGAGTCAATTTTTTCATAATTAACAAAGATATTATGAATTACAGGTATTCAAATTCATAATATATTTTATATATCGAGTCAGGATCAAACACGAGCTCTCTATAATCAAATTCATCACGCGGCAGACCGGGGAATCGGCAAGCCAAGTAGCCGAACAACCTCGGTGTGCCCTCTGATAACAGCGGGCAATTCAGGAAAAGGTGTTGCAAGCTCCTCATCTCCTCGCCACAGCCACAGTCAGAATCCAAATTCAAACCCATACGAACAAAATGATCCCCAGTACAAACATGACCCGTTCTGAGACGACTAACCAAGTTAATAAATCCCCTAGGTGCCCCGATACCACGGAACCAGGGGCGAGGGCCCTTAAAACCCATCCTAGCGAAGTACGAAGAGCCCGCACCACCGTGCCTGGGAGGGGGCCAGAGTCGACGACACCACGCCAAGAAGTCATAACAACGCAGATCAATCAGAAAATCCCTAGCTGGGAGGGCAGGACAAATGGAAAAACGGAGCCCGGCCGCAGACCTAGCAATGCAGTCGGCAGTCTCATTACCCCAAATACCAGAGTGGGCAGGGATCCAAGCAAAACGCACCGCCAAGCCTCGCCCTGAAGCAAGGCATAAGAGTCTAGCAATCGAATAAACAACATAAGGAGCCGTAGAATCGGTGAAACGATCCCTAATACCCACAAGAGCCGAGTGAGAGTCGGAAAAAATAACAGAGTCCACCAAACCCACCCTCAGGATGTACTTAACCGCCGAGAAGATGGCATAAAGCTCAGTAAATAGGACCGAGGAGGCATCAGGGAGCCGCACCCCAAATCGGTAGTCAAGCGAAGGCACGAACAAACCACAACCAGCCCTCCCCGCGACCGGATCAACCGATCCGTCAGTGTAGATGAGACCGCGCGGGGGATCAGGACAAGGAACCAAGGAGCTCCCCTTTTACGCCAGAGGCATCAGACGACTCAGTCACGGAGGCCCGATCAACAGACACATCAACAGCCAGAGTGAGCTCACTCCAAGGGACGTCAAAGAAGGAAGCCCGTCCGGATCGGTGCCGCCCCTCAACCAGGCCGAGCACGCCCAAGTAAGAGGCGAGCAGGCCGCATCTGGAAGGAAGAAGACGCAGCCTTCTAGAGGCGATCCTCTCACTGAGGAGCTGAAGCCTGGGGAGAAGCGGATTACCCCACCAAGAGTAATTCCTCAGTACGAACCTGCTCGAGAGAAGAGCCCTACGCAGAAACAGCGGCGGCTCACCCGCCTCAGATAGGAGCACAGAGGTCGCAGTGGATCGCATGCAACCCAGAGCCGCCCTAAGAGCCCCAAACTGGGCGCGGTCCAAGATTCAAAGAGCAGACCTGCTAGGACATCGAAATAACGGAGCACCCCACTCCAAGTAGGCCCTAACCAAATTCCTATACACAGTAAGGAGCAACGCCAGATTAGCCCCCCAAGAGACTCTGTCGATGACCCTGAGAACATTAGTGGCGCGAGTCGCCTTGTCCGAAATATATTTTATGTGGGGAACCCAGGTGAGTCGGGCATCCATAACCACGTCGAGATACTTCAGGGATGGCTGACAAGAGATAGAGAGCTCGCCAATCTCCCGCGACGAAAAAGGAGCAATCATCGGGTCCAACTCATCAGTAGTCTCAATCCTCCGAAGACTTAAGTCGAGGCAGGAGCTCGCGCGGAAGCTCGTCACAACGGGCACGAAAACATGGCTCCCCGAGAGCGACCCGAAAGAGAGAGCCCCGGAAGGGGGAACAGCAGCATCACGAACCCCGGCAGCCGATCCGCAAGAGGGGCGCAGAACACCCCGCTCGCCCAAGACAGCCTCAGCCTCAGCAAAGCCACAGTTGCTCCGATACCTGACCCGCATGACTTCATACTCATACAAAAACAACGGGCAAATGAGATGGAAGTAGTCTCCAAGGTGAGCTCAATTGTCTCCGAGGGGGCACCCTTATTATTCGTCCTTCGTCTCACAGCCGTAACAATGCCCCTGCTATGGGGGTCAAGACGGCTCAGAATAGTAGCAGGGCTATGCCACGGGTCGATATCCCTGATGGTCGCATTCTTCCGAATCATTGAAATAGGAAGGAACGCCTTATAACCGGCCATCCTAAGCTCGTGCGAAGAGATAAGTAGATTGGCGTCAACGCGCCCCGAACAGACTATCTTTATCTGATCAAGCACATTCCAATGAATGATGCGCTCAGCCCGGACGACCTCATCAATCTGATCGGCGATCGTGAGAGGGTTATATTTGTCCAAATTGCGGCCCGGAACGGTGCTCTCCATCAAAACAATGAACGGACTCTCGGCTGAAGCTGGATACCCAATAGGCTCCGAGGAGCGATCGCGAATCCAAAGATCGAGAGTGGCGATGGAACTCAAATCCTCCAGCGGGCGAGGATCAAAGCCCGCGAGCGAACCAGATGTGGAAGTCGGTAGAGAGGAGGATAGAGGCAAGGTGGATCCGACTCTGGGCCTCTTGTTGTCACCGTTATGGGCCGAGAGAGCTGGAGAATTTCTGCCCCTCTTCTTAATACCCACCCCCGTGCTCCCATCCGGAGAACCCACCCGTGAATCCGCGGAAAGACCCACCCCCTAGGACGTTCCCGGGCCCCGCAGCAATCGCCCAGACTCATGTCCTAGACGAGCCCGGCCGAGAAGAGCCCACCGAGCGCCCTGCCCCAGGAGCTCCGGAACCAGTGGCCATGGCAATGGAGAAGACAGCAATCTAGAAAGTATAAGTGTATAAGAATCTAAGTAAAATGGATTTAGTTTAATAGATAATAAGTTTAGTAATACTACAAAGTAACTGAAACCGAAATTAGCAGGATGACGTATGAGTAATAATAGTGGTAATAACAATAGTTTTTCTTACAAGTAGGGTAAACACCTAATTCAGACCAAAGCTCGCCCTTAAAATGCCTAATTAATCCCGGTCATAGATTATAGAAAGTTTGCCATATAATGACGAGATAATAATTAAAATATAACATTAAAGCAAAATAAAAACGAAAGCAGCGTTAGAAAATATATACACGTATTGCTGTTATTTGTTATCGAGTCGAGGGTAACAGCAAGATGGGAAGAAGTATATAGAGAGAAAATAAAAATAAAATTAAGTTAAATTTAATTTAGACACTAGATAGATCCACAAGGACTACTAACTATATAGAATCCAAAAAAATTATATACAAGCTCAAGCAGGCAGGTGAGAGTGACCGCGATGCTATAGTAAATATGGATAGGAAAATATAAAAGGAGCGAGCAGGGTCAGGATCAGGCGCAGCGCAAATAAAGCACTACAGAGCGTAGACCAAATAATAGAGTTAACATACCAGAAGTTCACGACACTGATTACCTTTGCAATTAGAGAAAAGTTAAATTATTATCCTTGCACATAGGCAGTAGATCATATCCACACAGCAGTAATTATGCATAGGAATATCCTTCGAAATATGTACTCAGTCCCAGGGGGGGGGGGGGGGGGGGCCCCCCACAATAGTGTCCAGAACTCCAAGTCGGGTTTCAGAAAAGTACAGGGCGTCAAGGGCACGACGCAGTAAGCGAATTATTCGCAATTAATAGCGTACACCAAACCTTCACCGGCAACCAGCCACAGGTCGAAGTATAAAGAACAGCAGCGGCAGCAGCAAACACAAAACGCATCGATAAAGCACAACAGCAGAAACGTAGAACCAGCGCACAGAGAACAGATTGCGGAGCGACGGCGCACTAGCGACTGTCTTAGACCACGGCTCAAACGAGACTCCTCACTAGACATTTCAGATAATGATATTTTCCTAGTATTCCACAGAATCACTGGCATTGGCTGAAATGTCTAGTGATTTGACATTTTGCGTTTCGCGCCCAGTTTAATGGACGCACACATGGGACTCGACCCTGAAAGTGATTATAGCCAAGGATTCATCTAATCAGATAAGCTTTTAAAACGAACTGACCAATAAAATTCACCTTTTAAACCTCTATGGATGAATTATTAGTTGTTGTTTTCTTCGGCTAATTTTGGTTTAAAAAAAATTTTAGAAACAGAAACATTAAAAAACCTCTTCAGATTTCGATCAAATTTCTTCAAATTCTTCAGAAATCGCAGATGTGTCAAAATTTCTTCAGATCCTTAGAAACATCCATAGACCTGGCAACACTGCTGTGTACTTCTCCATCTGTGTGTTCTATGTTCTGTCTTCGCCATCATGGACGCTTACTAGCCGCTCTATATGGGACATTCTTTTGCAAATCGTACACCTATTTTGAGTTCAGAATTTAGATTTGCATAAATATTTTTTTATAGCTTCTTTTTTAATGAATTAACCAAAACGTATATCGGGATATTGTTGCCGATTAAAGAAGATGAAAAAAAGAGTATTATAATACTGACTACAAAATCCGACAACGTTGAATCTTGAGCTGGGCCAAGCCGGCTATTTTATTGTTCAACAGTGCGGACGTGCCGCCCTGTTAACTGCAGGTCTTATTTAGAGAGGAAGGTATACGGTGAAGCTGCTAGGTGCATAAGAAAACTATAAGAGAAAGTTTAAGGTCTGCTATGAGTGAGTTTAAAATTATAAGAACAATAATAAAAATTTTGAAATCGGCTTCGGACACTCTAAGTGACATTACCTTTGCAATGTATATAAAATGTGGTATTAAAATCGTAGGTCGCTACAAAGACGCGATTGGATCTTCTCGCGTGGGTGGGAGAGAGATGGAAGACCGCGAGGGATCTTCCAGGGTAGAACAGGCGCTCACATATCTTCTTACTGTCCCTTTCATCCCTGGTCAGTAGTACCGTGTTTGTATTTCTCTCAGAGTCTCGTCAAGGGACAAAATTTTCTTCTTGATGCGATCTGCCAGGTGAGTTTTTCAATTGCTGCCATCTTTCTACTTCTCGCGTTAACGCCGGATCAAGTTGCTGCACTGCTCCTGTTACAATCATTAAAAAAAGTTGTTCCATGGCGTTGAAAGCAGGTCTTACTTCCGGAGTAATGGCTTGCTTCTCTGATAGGGATCATCATGCGGTCCTCGTCGGGTTCTCCAAGAGTAGGTACGTCTGGAGCTGGATAGCAGGATAGAGCGTCCGCTAATTCATTATTTTTTCCCGCACAGTGTTCTATCGTAAACGAGAATTCGCCGGGAAGGCAGGACCATCGAGCGAGTCATCCTTCATTTCCCTTAGTCAGGTCAACGCCGTGCTGTCTGTCCTGAGAGTAAAATAATTGTCCTTTATATACGGACAGTATCTTTTTATTCCCCAGATAACCGCAAGACACTTGCTCGTTGCAGTGGATATCTGGACTCTGTTGGGCTGAATTTCGCGCTCGCGTAGGAAAGTATGAATTGTTTTTTTTTCTTTGTCTTCTTGAAAGAGAACTGATCCCATTCCCTTGGTCCTGGCGTCGGCTTGCAGGATAAATGGAAGCTGAGGGTTAGGCCGACTAAGGGAAATATGGTTTTTTCATTAAGGCTTTAATTTTCTCGCACGATTCCTGAACCACGGCTGTCCATTTGGAAGGCCTAGATACTGCGAGGAGGTCTGTCAAAGGAGCTACAGTTATAGCGAAACGTGTTATGTACTCGCGTCGCCATCCGCAAGTCCCGTGAAAAATACGTAACTCCTTACGTGTTCGTGTCAGTGTGCTTAGATCTGATACCGACGCAGTCACAACTACAGAAGCACCTCCTGTCCGTGAGAAGCGAGTAGGGAAAGGCGGCGGCGCACGCTACCCTTCTTTCTTCCTCGTCGCTCTTGCACGCGAGAACGACTCGTCCCACTTCTCCTTATTCTCCTCGCTTTTCCATGCAATGCTATTTTTAGATTTCACTCTTTCGGTTATCGAGTCTAAATTGAGAATTGTATTTCTCTCGTCTCCGTGCAAAAGAAGCGCAGAGCAGACGACGATTTGAAATTTACGAAATATGTTATTTAAGAAATAACACTTTTTTCCAATATTTTGGGAAAAATCTGCCTAAAATAAACATTTAAAAGATAGTCTTAAATTTTATAAGCATTTAAACATTTCAAAAATAAACTTTTAGTAAAATTTGATGCCAATAAATGTTCAAAATTTAAATCAATATATATTTTTCTATTTAAATTTCCATACTTCAAATCAATTTTGTACATTTAAAAAATTTTCAGTAAGAAAGATATATTCTATTAAGAAAAGATAAACATAAAATTCAAGTTTAAAATTTACATTCTCAGATTTATGTCAGAAATATTTTCATCTAACATTTTTGTAGCCTGAGAACAGACTTTTCATTCAAAAAATGAAATGCTCCACAAAAAAGAAAAATTTTCTAATAGAAGTGAATAAATTAAAAAGCTAAAATACGTGTTTATTGATATCTTCATATGAACATGTTACAACATTTTACATGAACATTTTTTTTCGAAATGTTGAAATCTTGTTACAATTTGACAAGATCTAGTGGACGAGTTCAATCTTTTTAATGGAATATTTGGTAATTTTAAATTTGTCTGTTCTTCTGAAATCGGGGAAAGATTTGAACAGTAAACAAAAAATTTTCCAATGGAATTCAAGGTCAATAAATGCTTAGATTTATATCATGATTTTAATTACAAAATTTTGAAGCTTTGTAAATAAACTACTTGATTCAGAAAGTAATTCAGCTCTGTAGAGCATTTTTATATTTTGAATTCAAAATCTGTGCTTAGGCCACAAAAAAGGAAGATAAAATTCTTTAACCATAAAACTAAGAATGTAGATTTTAAATTTATTATGTCATATGTTTATCTCTTCTTAATGGAAAATACTTTGCACATAATTCTCTGCTTCGATATTTTTTAAATGTACGCGAATAATCAAGAAATTCATAAGCATTTCACCTTTTTATAAAAATTAAAAATTTCCAAGTAACACTTTGCTTGACAAAGCTAAAAATTTGTCAATAATTGACTTATTGTATTGTAAGTTTAAACATAGGACGACTTAAGGGGGGAGATACCTCTAGAACCCTTAAAAAAAGCAGTTCTTTTCAATTTTATTCTGGGAGAATGAAAACGAAGCAAGTCCGGATTTTTTGCATATATTAGAAGGCATTATTTAACTTAAAAAAAAAACAATTTTTTCATGTTAGAAAAATACAAAATGGTGGAAATATGACGGATCCCGTCGATAGCGTCGCTACTAACATTTTTTGCGGCCGTCAACTTTCTGGATAGGTTTTTCATCTGAAACGATAAAAGAAAATTTTTTATAAATCGGGAAGCTTTTATCGAGTGCATAGTAGAGGGTTTTGAGAATTTCGAAAAATTGGGTATATTTTCATGCATTTCGTGAAAAAGTGCCATTTTTACCCGTGTTTTTTGACATGAAAATAGTTAAACAACTGTAGAAATACTATTTTTCTCGAAAAAGCGCCCTACCACGCACTTGAATATAGAATTATCTATAAAATACAGTTTCCTTCAAGTAAATCGGTTGAATAGTTTGCTCGCAATCTTGACGGCCGGATAAAAAAGATAGTTTCGAGAAAACGAGCCTCAAAGTTTTTGTACATGAAGAAATATGTTCCATTCAACTTACGGGTTACCAATAGAACTTTGGGATTATATTTTTGAATAGTTTTTCAATCAATTTGAGCAAAAAAAAATTTTTTGTTTTTTTGAAAGTTCTAGAGGTATCTCCCCTCTTAAAATTTCACAATGACATTATTTTTCAAGTACTTAAACCTTTCTTCAATTTTGAGAATTCTTCTTGAGGTTTATTTCAGGTGAGTGACTTTTTCTTTTATTAATGAAAAATTTTATATTTTTAAATTTGGCTCATCTTGTATCATTGTAAAAAGATTTTAAAAATTCAAGAAAAATTTGTCAGTTTAATTCAAAGTCAATAAATATTTAATGTTCGAAATTGAAATATTAAAAGTAATGCACTAATTTCTTTGTTTTGAGGAAAAATTAATTTGATTCAAACAAATATTTATTTGGTTCAAAGATATTTTGTTTGAATCAAACAAATTTAATTTGATGTACACAAGTCATTTCATTAAATCAAAGAAAGTCATTCAAACAATCATTTTCGTTGATTCAATTGTGACGTCCTAAGTTTTAAATTAATATAAATATTTTCTACCTAAAGTCTAGAGCCAATTACCCTAACTATGTTCCTCTGTTTATTGTTAAAATTAACAACTAACCGGGTAGAGGACAAGCCAAATGAATCAAATTACCATTATTGTTAATAATAATTTATTATTAAAATACAAATTTTATTTTAACCCAAGCGACTTTTTAGTTGTTGGTTGCAGGTTGTTTTCCTTTGGTTGGTCGAGTCTGATTGGTACAACCGGTTGCTTTTGATGAGGTGGCCTCTTGAAAGCGATAATCCCTTAACTTCTGTGTATCCTCTGCTAATCGGGTACCTCCCCTAATTATCCTTGTTGACCAACAGTGGCAGGTCAATCCTTTGTTTAACAGGTATCCTTATTTTGATGCCTCGATTACAATGACACTAAATCCAGTTTTATTGAAATTCACTCCGTTGTTATTATATTGGTTTTCCCGAACACGTGGAAATTACGGCCACTTAGATTTATTGCGGTACGGTGACGAAAACCGGTTCTAACGATGCTGCTTGATTGTACGCTCCCTTAGACTCCCTTAGAATCGCTTAGACTCAGACTCCGACGCGCTTAGACTGGTGTTTAGGCCTTGCAGCCTGGTTTATATTGTCGTCTGTAGTTTCAACTCGTAGGTAGAAAGTATGGGTATTTGAGTTCCATGGTTTAGTCGCAAGGGTCAATGACATTTTATTTTTTTTTTTTTTTTTTTTTTTTTTGGTGAGGAGGAAAAATGGCAAAATCTTTTATAGACGTTGTACAGGACTCTCCTAGGACGGGTCTAGGCATACCTGTTAAAACCAAAAAACCCCCTCACTCGAAACAATAAACCACCCGCGGAACCGCCTTTCGGCTTTAAACTTCACGGGTGGTTCGTTCCATTAAAGTCGGGTACGACTCTTCCGTCATCCGTTCGCTCGGAACTTCCATCCGCGGCCGCACGTCCACTAGGGTAACCGACTAGCCGCGCTAAGAAGGAGAAACAAACAGATTCCTCCACCGAACGACGCGAACAGTCAAGTCTACCCAAAACGCAGGATCGCGGGTGCAGGCCCCGATGCGATTTCTACTGGCCATCCCCGTTGTTTCGCTCCCGACGCCCATCAAGTTCTATCGTCTTCATCACAAGTGTGACGAATGACTCGATGAGCGTCCAGAACCGTTCAGACTGGAGCATGAGGGGGACCATCGTGTCAGGAGTAAGTTGGGAACCCACCGCCTGACCGAGGACCTCCCTAGCCACACCCCATTTTGCGCAGACGAAGAGTGCGTGCTCCGCGTTATCCACCGGGGAATCGCAGTAGCAACACGTCTCCTCGTCTCTCTTCTTAAAGCGCCTCAGGTACGCCTTAAAACAGCCATGGCCCGAGAGCGCTTGCGCCAAGTAAAAGCCGACTTCCCCGTGCTTTCTGTTCAGCCAGGTGGCGAGCTTCGGGATCAGGCGGTAGGTCCATCTCCCTGTCTGCTCACCATGCCATCTCATCTGCCATTTCTCGACGAGTCTGCGCCTTCCATCCTTGCGGATGGCCTCCTTCGCGCGAGCGATTTCCTGCAGGTCGGCGCAGGTAAGCTCCTTGCGAAGCTGAAAGGTTTCCTGCCTTTCCTCCGCCAATAAATCTATTGGCGGGACGCTCGCCAGGACCAGCACAACGCTCGTCGAGATAGTTCTATATGCCAATCTTCTTTTCGCTTGCCTGGGTCCACCAATGTTTGGCATAAGCCGGGCCAAGTTTCCTCCACATTGGATGGCTTTGGCGGCTGCGATCTTTAGGTGTTCGCCAAAGCTAAGCCTACGATCCAGCTGCACCCCCACGTACTTAATGCTTGTTTTCCACTCGATTTCATGCTCTCCGAGAACGATCCTCGGATATTGGAAAGATCTCCTGTCCGTAACGAGCAAAGCCTCGGTTTTCTCAGGGGCCATTTTAAGGCCTCTGCTATCCAACCAGCGCTTCGCTCGCCACAGACTTTCATTGATCCTCAGCTCTAGGATTCTGACGTGCGTCTGGAGTCATCCGTGAAGCCGACGATGCTCGTTCTAGCAGGCAGGTCCATGCGCAGAAAGTCATCGCACATGAAGTTCCAAACGAGTGGACCCACCCGCGACCCTTGAGGAGCGCCACATGTCATCTCTTCTTTGAGAGACCATTTGTCGCCCTCGTATATCACCCACCTGTAGCTCAGATAGTCATCCATCATTCGCAACAGGTAGTCTGGAACCTTTTTCCGCATCATCGCCTCGATGCAGATGTCCCATCTCGCGGTATTGAACGCATTGCGTATGTCAATGCTAATCAACGCACAGAATCCCTTACGCTTACCAGTTCCTTTTCTTGCATTTGCGGCGATGTTAACCACAGCTTGGATGGCGTCCACAGTGGACCTGCCTTTCCTGAATCCGAACTGGTCTTCCGAGAGCCCGTTCTCCCCGACCAAGAGTACCTGAAGCCGTTGTAGAATCAACTCCTCCAGAAGCTTCCCCATCGTATCCAATAAGCATATTGGTCTATACGACGAGGCAACCCCTAGAGGTTTGTTGCCCTTCCTCAGCAGGACCAACCTCTGCTTCTTCCAATCTGCGAAGAACCTCCCATCCCGAAGACAGGAGTTAAAGGCTTCTAGGAGGATCTCCGGGTATACCCCGATCACCTCTTTGAGGATCTCGTTCAGCACCCCGTCGATACCTGGCGCTGTATTTGCCTTAAGCCTTCCACCGCTCTCTTTAGTTCTTCGAGTGTGAAGAGTTCTTCGCGCCGGACCACGCAGGAACTTAGGTCCTGACTTTGGAACGGCTCCACGTGTGGAAACAAGCTTCGCACAATGTACTTGACTCGATCGGGATTATCCAGGCCCGGGGTCTTTCTTCTAGTCACCAATCTCTTGGTGACTATTTTGAAGGCGAGACCCCATGGATCCTTCTCGACCTAACCGATCAAGTTATTCCAGCATTGAAGTCGGCTTTTCTTTATGCCTCGCCTCAGAGCTGTTTTTGCCCCTTTCCATGCCTCGTGCTGCGTAGCATCCCCCTTTGAGCGGGTGAATTTTCGCCGCGCTGCGAGGCATTCCCGACGTAGGGCTGCCAACTGGTCGTTCCACCAGTACATCGAAACCTTGGCTTGCCTGCGCTTACGGCGAGGTATCGAGTAGACACAAGCCGCGACCACCTTCTGCCTCACCGAGGGCACAGCAGCTTCATACGACCCAGCAGGGCAGACCCAACCAAGCTCATCGATGAGCCTGGTTTCTTCGAGGTGTTCGCGAAGTCTTTCCCTGCTGAGTCGTCTCGTGTTCCAGGAGGGGCTCCTTCCTTCGCCGCCCCTACCCTTTTCCACCGCTTGACACCCTTGTTCTAGACTAAATTCGATGCAACGGTGGTCACTGAAGGTTATTACCTCGAGGACCGACCAGTCGCTTATCCTTGAAGCGAGGCGAGGTGCCGCAATCGTGAGGTCAATTATTGACCCTTCCTCTCCTCGTATGAACGTGAAATCCCCGCCCTGATTCAGGACGATCAGGCCGTTCCTAGCGACCATCTCGCCAACCAAGATTCCCCTCCTATCTAGGCGGGCCTCACCCCACTCGGGCGACTTACTGTTGAAGTCACCCCCTATGAGGGATCGCCCGATGGCCTCACTGAGGCTTTCCTCAAGGAGGAGGATCTGGGTCTCAAAGACATCGAAGGGATCGCCGGGGGAGAAGTAGCAGCTGTACACACGCACACCCGCCACCTCCACCCAAACGAACCCCGCGTCGGTCTCCAGGAAGTCCCCGACGCCCAAATCAGGGTTACAAACAAGGCTGCCGGCCCTTCTTGATGCATCCTGATACCAAGCAGAGTTTTCGGACCACTTGTACTGCTCACTAATGAGCAGCACATCGGCCCCCCTCTCCCTGGCAGTCTGCATCAGGAGGTCCTGGGCATCCCTCCCCCTTCCGAGGTTGAGCTGCAGGAACTTCAATTCCTGCCTCTCAACCTCCGAAGCTCTTCCCGGAAGACATGGCAGGAGCCGCTCCCTGACACATGGGCGACATCTTTGTCGTCCCTGTCTATGCATGTCAGGCACCTTGGTGGCGCCTTACAACTCCTGGCCAAGTGTCCCGTGGCGCCGCATCTCCAACAGACGTTTCTTCTGTCGGGGTTGCTGCAGCCCCGGGACCCGTGGCCGTACCCAAGGCACCTGAAGCAGCGGGCGACTTCCACGTGCCCGCGAATGCGGCACGCGACCCACCCGATCCTCAGTTTACCTAGCTGAAGCAGACGCGCGGCGTCTGCCTCAGCCAGGCGGATCACTGCAGTCTTCACCCCACCAAAGCGGGTGAAGAGCCTGCAGGACCCCTCAAAAACCGGTCTGCCCAGTGCCAAGCAGCGGGCAGACACAACCTCCTCTTTTTCAATGGTCTCGTCGAGGTCCCTAATTTCGAGGGACGTCGTCGAGACCAGGGCTGAAATTTGCGCCCTTTCCCCGACCGCCAGGACGAGCTCCTTTCGGATGGCCGAAACGTCTCCCCCCTTTTTGAGGTCCAGAAGGACTTCTTCCTTCCTGGTCCTCCGGATAGACAGGACCTCAAGTCCTGCCTTCCGGGGGTCGACCTTCGCCTTCATTTCCTTCAAGATGTCGGCGTAGGACTGGCCGACCTTCGCCGACACCTTGATGGCGTCGCTCGACCTGGCGGGCGTAGAGCGCTTCGAGTTAGGAGTGGCGGTGGTCCCCTGCGCTTTTTGCGCCGGGTCCTCCGCCCATTTCTCCTTTTTTTCTTCTTTTTTTTCTTTTTTCTTCTTTTTATTTTCTTTTCTTTTCTTTGTGACCACATGCCAGTCCCCTTCTTTATTTGGGGGCTGGCTCGTGGCCACCTGGGCATAAGAGGGCGAAGAGGCACCCTTTCCCCTCTTAGGGGTTTTTTCCAGAGGGGGGGAGGGTGCAGATCTCTTTTGCCCCATCACCTGATTTTTTGGGGTATCTCCCAGATACGCCGATCGTGGTCTCTGAAAGATCCCCAATTTCCTCATAGCGGGGTGAGATTCCATTTTATTCTGGATTTTCACCCCGCTCTCCAGGAGGCACTTGTGGGTGTTGAGCATACCGCTCAACACCTCAGTTGCCTCATTCACCGAGTCTTTAACGAAGCCAGGGTTATTCCTCAGCATACCCTGTTGGATAACGCTGAGGGCCCTGGCTAGTTTTTCCATTTTGTCATTTTGCTCCTTCAGGAGCTGAAGGACGTCTTGCCATCCCTCAGCCCCTGGAGAAGTGTGTGAGTGCGCATCTAGCGCCTTCACCTCTTTATCTCCTTCATTTTTTTTAGCATACATATCTAATACCGTCGTGTCTTAAGACGGTTCGCCCATCATGGGAGCCCTACCGCAGTAGGGATACTATCCCCGCGTGTATAGATCCCTAGTTATGTGCGCCGAAACCGAGAAGCGGTTCATCGGATGGTCGATCCTATCAGCACATTTAAATGAGGCTAGAAAAAGGTTACGGGATAGGCCCGCGCCATAATAATGCAATAGGTTTAACGTCACCCCTATCGAGCGAGCGGTGCCGGGTCCGCCCCGACACCTGACCCGGACTTCAGGCTAGACGGTGTGCGATTGATCCTACGCAGCGTCGGATATAAGGAAATTCTGACCAGGTAATCCTTCATTCCTGCGCCCGGACGTCCATGATTTCAACCCCGAAATTGGCTCCAGACAGCAGAAACGTGAGCGGTTTTCCCAATTTAACATGTGGTTTCACGGGATCTTTTCCCTGCGCGGTTGAGCACCGGAGGGACTTACATTTACCCATATTACTTCCACAGAGGTGAGGTACTGACATCGCGTCCTACCCTGGTCGAGAGGCTACTACTCCTCCCTTGGCTAGTCTATCGGGAATATCCACCAGGCGCCGGCCGCAGCCCCATTCACTCAGCATCCCATTCATTCTGGTGTGTGTATAAATGGTTTGACAATTAATGTTAATAACAATATTAAATATTAATAATAATAGTGATTAATAATAATTTTAAATATAAAGGTTGAAGTAATATTGTTGTTATATAACATTTGTTGCATTTCGTTAATTGTTATTATTAACAATAGTAATAATAATAGTTAATAATAATAAAAGGCAATATTTGTTTTAATTAGTATTTTATCAGTAAAATCAATTGTTTATTGATATTTTAGTTAATAGTAATAGTGAAATTATTTATAAAAACAATTACATGTATCTAGCAACAATATTTATAGGAACAATAAAACGTGTTATATGATATAATAGCATAATAGTTTTATATGATTATAATATATAATATAACTGTCATGGATACGTGACACCTCCCCCCCTAAATTCGATCGTGGAGGTGATAGAATAGAACTGTAACGATCGAATCCTCGGTAGAGGAAAAATTAAAATGAGTTCATTAGTTTCCTGAAAAAATATAGGATAAGAGGTGTCTCGCATATGATTCCTATCGAAATATTATTTGTGAAAAGTTCATATGTATGCGGTCGTAATTTATATTTAACAATGGATATATATAATATTTTAATTAAGTCGCAGGTTTTTATTTCTCGTGGGTTCTTTACATGTATAAATCAAGTGACCTCTTTGATAGCACTTTTCGCAAGCCCCAGTCTATTTATATAAGATTTTACGACCTCCAAGACTTTTTGGAATCGCTTCTAATCCGTTTTTGTTCACTAAAAACATAGTTTTTATTTAATAATTCTAATAGCTTACGTGCTGCGTCATGCTTGGCTTCTTTTTTATTAGTAGATCGTTCGCTAGTGCATGTGTAGTTTATACAATCTTTAGTTACCGTACAATTAGCAACGAATGTAGGAATATTATTGAAATATGTAGACGTAATTTCGTAGTTTGGACCTATAAAATCATATTCTATGCTTAAGTCGTTAATTAGATGCATAGGGCATTGATTTAATTGATGAAATTAAGCTTTCATTATCATGATTCAATTATGAAAACAAGAAAATCAACTATGTAAAAGAAATGATTGGCTCAAATATGTTTGAAATTGAATTCATTCAAGTAAAGCTGGCAGGTGGTATTCGATTTTATCATTTTTATAGTTCTTTGAAAGTATTGAGTATTTCAGATCCGGAAATCCAAAACTTCTAATACATTAACATAAGAGAGAATATGCCATCTGCCAGTAGTAAAAGTCAAAGTCTCTAAAGGTTTGAAGTAAATGTTAGGATTTTTAGATAAAGAATTTTGAATGAATTGATTGGCTTCATTAATTTGAATAAGAAATAGACCAATGATGATGAGTAAATAAATCCTCGACATGATGTTTCTCGAGTTCCTAAAAGAAGTATATTATTTTTTATCAATGACTAGTGCTTCGCTTCATGCAAAATGTTTAAGGGTTGGCTAAAACAGACAAGAGATAGATTAGTGGTTATACAGATTCAGAATATGCTAAAAGATTGTGCGTAAGAGATTTATGTCCATGACCATCTCGGTTAAAGATTTTATTTCTTATTAAAAATGGCCAAGTTGTCACTATATTTATGTTGTTGACAAGAATATCGCAAAATTTATTAATTCTTTTTCGGTGGATGGGATTCATTGAGTAACGATATCTGAAAGTAGTTTTCAATTTAGTCTTCTTTATTTAATCGAGCACGTTTTAATCGATTAATATGTACTACTTTTGGCTTATTTTTAATTTGAATTTTAACATTGCCTTTTCCTAAAACTTCTAAAATTCTATAAGGACCAGAATATCGATTTTCGAGTTTTTTAGGTTTTGGATCACTTAGTAAAAATACTTCTTCATCAACGTTAAAATTTTGTGGGCTTATATTTCTATCGTAGTACTTTTTTGACTTTTCTTTTGCTGCAATAAGATTATCTCTAGCAATTGCTCTTATTTCATGAAGTCGGGTTACTAATTTAATCAAGAAATCATCATATGTTTCCAGTTTGTCATGTTCTGGAATGGGTTCGCTTGAAGGTTGTCTCTAATTTACCAAAAACTAATTCGTATGGACTGCAACGAGTTCCTTCATGAATGCTTGTGTTGTAAGAAAATGTAGCCAGTTCTATCCAGTCATCCCATTCAGAATTTTTACTAACAAATTGTTTTAAATATTCAGCAAGTACATGATGAGATCTTTCCAAAGATCTATTTGATTGTGGATGAAAAGCTGTTGTTTTGAATTGACGAATTCTAAATATTTTGGCTAATCTTCGGATAAGATTACTTAAGAAATTTTTTCCTTGATCAGTAAGAACTGCTCTAGGTGATCCAAAAATACATATAAATTTCTTTACAAGAGCATCTGATATAGTACTTGCGAGAGAATTAGGAAGTGGTATTGCTAATGAGTACTTAGTGAAGTTATCTTGAAATGTTAATATATACTCATTTAATTTTTGTGTCACAGGCAATGGACCTACAATGTCCATAGAAACTTTTTCGAAGGCAGTTCCAGGAGTATCAGTTATTATCATAGGTTCTTTTGTTTTTACGCGTACAAGTTTTTTTAATTGACATCTTAAACAAGTTTGAATATATTTTTGAATATCTAGTTTCATATTTTGCCAATAATAATTTTGACGTATTCTATTGAAAGTTTTAGTAACTCCTTTATGTCCACCTAAGGCCGATGAGTGAGCTTCTTCGATTAATTGAGATTGTTGTTCTTTAGTTGCATATTGTGTAATACCATTACATATTATGATTTTTATTGGTGAGTCAGAAAAAGCTAATTTTATGGTACTTAAAATTTCTTTCCATAAAATATTATTAATTTCAGATGTTTTTGCTATACTAATTGTGCGTAATTTAAGGCTTTTTGCTTTTGAATGGAGTGAATAAATTGATAATTTAATATTCTTTAATGTATCACTTAAATTTTCTTTTAATTCAGATTCTATTGGTAGTGCTAAGTGGTACTGTAATCCTCTACGAAATTCTTGTGCATGACCTACGCAAAGATTTTTAAATTGGGCTAACTCATTACGTTTTAGTAAAATTTTAGAACCATTATCTCGTGGTTCGTTTTTGGTTGAAATAAAATAAGCATAATTGTCCTTACGCATTGTAAGTTGATCTCGACATTCGATTATATTGCGGTTTGTTTTTAAGTTTACGGCCGGCAGATCCTTCTCAGCGGGGGGTGGTTCTGGTGGAGGTCGATTTTCTAAGTCTTCAGATGCTATATTTTCGTTTTGTGAATATAAATCATCGTTAAAGTTTTCGTGAATTCTTTCTTCAGTATTTTCTAAATGTTGATTCTTATATTGTAGAGAATTGTCTTCTCTTAAAATATCGGATTCATCAGAAAAAGAATCTAAATCTGTGTTTTCTTTGATCAAAGGATCTTTATTAAATTCATAATCTGAATCAATTGCATTTACATCTTCTTCAAGATTATCATTTTCTTTTCCTTTCTGTTTCCTTTTCTGAGGTTTGTTCTTATTTTTTGTTACAAATTTTGGTGTATCCTTTCTCGGTCTGCCTCTTTTTCTTCCAGATATAGGCACTGATATAGTTTTATTTTTGATAATTTTTCGTTTTTCTTTTCTTTCAGGAGGTTCGTCGTCGCTTTCTTCGTCTTTTTCTTGATTTGAGTCTGAAAAATCTTCATATGTTGGCTGGTTATATATTTTCACATTTTGTTTCCTTGCTTGATTTCGAGTCAATATTGTATTTATTTTTGACTCGAGTCTGTCCGTCTGTCTGTCTGTCTGTCTGTCTGTCTGTAGGTCGTGTGCGGCATAACTCTCGATAGAATCATCAGATTGAATTGAGCTTTGGTACACTTCATCTGAGCCGAAAAGTAAGGACAAGTTCGTTAACCAGCCACATCCAATCAAAATTGGGGGATTGAGCACTACTTTTGTGTTTTTGAAAATAACTGTTTGAAAAAAAAAAAAAATTCCAACACTGGTTTTTGATAGTGCTCACAAATGTCTACAAATTATCCTGATAACATTTTTTGATTAAATCAAAATTAGAAATGTTACAGCATATTCAAATTCGAAAAAAGTCAATATCAAAATTCCATTTTCCAGTTAAATTATACGAGATACGAAAAAACGTTATGATACAATATTATTTTCTACATAAAGACCTACAAATTTGAATTGTAACATTTTTTCATAAGATGCATATTTTTCTTTTTAATTAAAAAAAAACTATTGAAAATCCAAAATTCAATTTTTTAACAATAATATGTAAAATACGAAAAAAACGTAAGAATACAAAGTTGTTCGTTTCAAAAAGATCTACAAATTTTGTCTGACGCAGTTTCTGGTAAAACATATATTTTTCGTTTTAATTCCAGAAAATACGTTTAAAAGTTTTAAAATTCCATTTTTTCACCAAAATATGTGAGATACAAAAAAAACGTTTATCTGGAAAATTGTTTGCCTAAATAAGTTCTACGATTGTTTTTTCTTTTTGAGAGATTTGGAAGAAAATAAATTATTTTAATCATGTAATTTATTAAAAAGTGACTGAAATGTATACAGAAAATCGAGCGCGAAGCGCGAGCGTCATGATGAGAATGTGTTCCTTGAGGCTGATAGAGCCTTAAGTAAATTGAATTTTCTGTTTAACTTATATTCAAAAAGAAATAGAGTGACTTTGAGAAAATGTGTAATTCACATTATCTGTAATATAATTATAAAATTAGTTTGAGCTTCAGTATCAAATTATAAGAAATGAACTTAAATGTATGCGGAGAGCACAAGACCGAGCGCGAGGTCCAGAAAGAACGGAGCGCGAAGCGCGACGATCGAATCGCGCGCTCAAACTTGCGAGCGAAGCGAGCTGCGCGCAAAGCGCGCGATGAGAATGTGCCCGCAAAGCGGGCAGATTTTTTCATTTTGTTCAGTACTATACTTTTGAACGGTGTAGCCTAAATCTCAAATAAGTCAAAACGGAACCATAGGATCAGCGAAGAACACCAGGTTTTAGATGCTCAACTTTGTGCCCCCACCAATTCCATACCAATAGACCTAATTAAAAATTTTGTTCTTCCTTCTACACGTTATACTGTCCTCTTTAATTTGTCATGTGATATTTCTTCCCACTCCAATACTCATGTTACAATCTCGTTTTATGTTTTGCTTCATGTTCCATCAACTTAGTCTACACACTGATTCTGACACTTGCCGTTTTTTTTTTTTTTAATAAAAGCATATGAGAAAAATTGCCGACAGATGTTACCTTCAATAAAAAAAATAAATCAGATCGATATCTAAAATACATCACGATAAATAAGGACAAGTTGCACAGGAAACGGAAGTTTTAGGAGAGCGTTTTTTCGTCAAGTCAACAAAACAACAATGTTGTCTGCCGCGCGCCGCTAGCAAAACGGATCTGATAACCTCTTTCCCTCACCGTTCTTACTCTTCTTGGGGGAATTTTCTTTTGCCCGTAGTTTGCTCAGTAGAACTCTGTGTTTGTGTGTAGACAATGAAGAAGGCAAAGGATAAGATTCAGAAAGAAAAATGAATTATTTTAACCGCTACCTGTGATCCAATTTTTATTTTGAATACACCATTTTGTTCAGAATATTATGAATTCGGGGTCAATTTTTGGCTTAGTTCCCTTAAGGCCTTTTTTTCGCGGAACGTCATATATATTTTACTTGCAGGAAAAATTCCAAAAAATTGTGTTAAAGATTAAAAATATTTCTTGCATGAGATACTAGTCCCATAAGTGGACCAAGTTTGGCTGTCAAAACTAATACTTAGAAATTTAAAAATCATGAAAAACTAGTTTGGTACAATTGAAAGGCTACCAGCAATAACTCGCCGAGTGCTCGAAATCGCGGAAAACTATTGTCCGCGTACGAAAATCGTGATAAAATTTTTTTTCGGTCATTCACACAAACAAAAATACCGTTTTGTAGAATTTGTCATGACGCATTTTTATAATAAATAAATATTTCTGAAAACTTCCAAAAAACTTTCTCTAACGGTAAGAAACAACTTTGTCGCTGTAAGTTTTCCCAAATCGAAAATTTATTAGAGACTTTCTACCGGGACAACCACAAAAACATGGTTTTTTATTTACATTATAATATTGTTTAAACAAAAATGTTCGACATGTTTCATTCAATTTATTGGCTCCGCTAAAGTATTCCGCACGTATAATGATGAGAAAAACAAACGATTTCGTCAAAAATTGACCGAGTAATAGTTTTTATAACGAAAAATTGAGTGTTTTTAATTTTTATCTAGAAAACTATTGAGGTTGCATAAAAATTGTATTAAGATAAAAAATGCGTCATGAAAAATTATACAAAGCCGTATTTTTGTTTTTGTGAATGACCGAAAAAAAATGTTTGTAGTTTTCCGCGATTTTGAGCGCTCGGCGCGTTATTGCTGGTGGCCCTTCAATTCTGGCCCAGTCAGACCATCTAATATTGGTGGACATGACACAGGCAAATCTGGGCCAAAACTCAATTTAGATTGTTAGAACATTTTTCCACACGGGTCTTTCACGCTCAATTAGTAAGAAATTGCCACAAAAAATTATTCAAAATTTTACTATTAATTAGTTGAAGTTATTTTTTAATTAATTCAATATTACTTAAAATTATTAATTTTTCAATCTAATTGGGCAGTGAAGAAATTCTCACTAATTCAAAATTTAGCGAGTAGAAAACCATCCTTTTGCTTTCAGTATACAAGATATTTAGAAAAATTAATGAATCAATTAAAGCTTAAAAATAATTATTTAAAATACAATATTTTTAAGGCTAAATATACATTTATTTCTCTTACAATAACAAAATGTGCATATGACTCAAAAGTTTGGAATACTCATCATGCATTTATTTAGGTTTAATCTAAATATTTCTTTGATTCCATGTATATCAGGAGTAGAGTCGACGAACTTTCATTGACTCAGAATAAAATTGATGAGCACGTGGCTGCACTGTCACCCACCGTGAATGGTAAATTATAGAGATCGTTCCCCTTTTGTATATACTCGTACTTAAGGTAAACTTCTTCTGGGACTCAAGATTGCCGGCTAGTGTCTGTCTTGGCAAGCTATACAGTTTGCTTCAACGCTTCTTCGTGTCGACAGACACCTTCCTTCCTCTCTCCTTCTTTTAATCATTTATTTTCCTCAACCCTTTCTATTTTTACTCTTTCTCTCAAAAGGAATTTATAAAAAAAAGCGTAATTCAAACTGTTTTTCAATTTTACTGAAGAAAAAATCTTCCTTTTTACGATTCTTCAGATGAAATAGTTTGTTGCCAAAGAATATAACACAGAAAATATCTCTAAAGTACTAATTTTATCTCTTTGTAATATGATGTTACAAGTTTGTAACATAAGTATTGGGGTGCAAAAAATTTTTAAAAACGTATTCTTGTTTTGATTTTTGATTGAAAAATTTTTTCTATTTAGTTATATTATACAGAAGGAATGTGATATGCTGATTTTCCTGTTTCTTATGTACACATACGTATTATAAGAATGTAACAAGAGTACTTAAATCACAATATCATCAGAAAATAATTTTGCGAATTCTGAAAGTATATAATTAAATATTTCTCTCTCAGACCTGTTTTTTACCTCAACTGAATCGTATTCAAAGAAAACATCTTTTATGTGCATGAAACAAGGACTATGTTCAAATCAACCAAAAATATGGTCAGCCGTATAATGAGAAAATTCTTTGAATGACTTAAAATTAATTAGTTGAGTTAAAAATTTCTGCCACTACCTACATTATCGGAAAATCACTAGTCGCGTATCAGATAGGATACGTTGCCGACAGGTGTCGGCAAACCGCAAATAATGCAAATTAAATTCAAATTTAAAGAATTTGAAATCTTTGTGTGGAAAAAAGACGCTTCCGACTAAACATATAACAGAAGTATATAATTTAAAAAAAATACTCATTCAAATTTTAAAACTAGAATATTTGTTATAAGTTTATAAGAAGAGATCTTTCCAATTTACACGGAATAAATTTGTTCATGAAAAAGTCCGGAACTTATGGGATAAGAAGGGCAGTTCGTATGTTTCTCATGAATTCGTGGTAAATTGTCTGGAACTTTTGATAAGAATTCCAGATCTGAAAGCAAAAGTTTGAAAACGCTTTATTAATTTTTTTTCAGTAATTATCAGAAAGTACTTGAAAAGTATACGCTGAAAATAATATATTCTTATTTCAAGAAAATAGGAAAAAAAGTCTATTTTGCGAGTGTGAAGTTTGATGCCGGAGCGAAGCTAGGTCAACAATCACATGAGTAAAATGAATGTTGTTCCCGTGTTGCACACGATTTTTATTCTACTGAGAGGGTCAAAAATGAATTTGTTTGCCACGCAAGGAGCAATAAAATGCACTTTATGGACCGCTAGTAGAAAATATATATTTTTAATTCAGGTGGGAATCTATCTTAAGTAACGAATATATATTATTAATTTAAAATAGATTCCCACTTAAATTAAGTATATACGTTCTTGGCGCCTATCTAAGTATACATTATTGAAATAAGAATATCGTTTTAACTGATGTGTGTATCAAGTATAATATGCAACATCTTACAGAATTCTGACTGAAGAATTAGATTCTTCGCTTTAGGTGTTTCACTCTTCCAAAAAATAAACGACTTAATATAAATATAGGAATTCCGGAACTGATTCCTAAATCAGATTGTGCCTGATTTCTGCAATATGCTTTTCAAATATGTATTTGTTACAAATCTTTAAGAAGAACACTTACCATAAGATTGCAACAAAACTACCCCTTAAGTCAGAAAAAACGGTTTTTGCGAAAGTGTCTGTCTGTCTGTCTGTCTGTAGGTCGTATACTCCATAGCTCTCGATAGAATTATTTCTCGAATTGAATTGAGCTTTGGCATACTTTATCGGAGCCGAAAAAGTAAGGACAAGTTTTTTAACCAGACATAACCGACCAAAATTGTGAAAATAACAGCATTTTTTGTGTTTTTGAAAAAATCAAAAATCCCAATTGTAGTCAGAGGGCCAAAATAAAAAGGAAAAGAGGCTTGTTGATATTAAGCAGTTTATTCAAGGATGGTCGGTTACAAACTGTGTCTTACTAACTAGGTATTTTCTTAGACGATCCCCTTTTGAGTGGTACACCCCCTTCCCTCAAAAGCGACTGCATCTGTTGGTGGGAGGAAGGTAGGAAGGTAAGGGATTTCCCCGGGTTGTTAGGGATGCATTGGACGTATTTCCCCACAATATATTAATAAAGTACGTATTTCCCTACACAATACTGGTTTCTAAAAGCTTGAAAAAAGTTATAATGCAGTCAGAAAAAGATATTAATTTTTGTGGATAAATACTATGAACTTAATATAGTACATTGTACAACATGGGGGTAAAGTTGATTATTTAAGGCGAGTGCGATGTTTACATTTCGAGGCGAAGGCGAGCACGCACAAGGCGAAGCTGATTGCGTGCTCGCCTTCGCCTCGAAATATAAACATCGCACGAGATTTTAAATGATCTTACCCCCGTGTTGTACACGGTACTTTATGCAACAAAAGCATGTTTTTCTCGCTTTTTGACGTGTGTTTTACGAGCATAAAGTTTGTTATTTAAGTCCTGCGGGCGTAAATAGGGAGTGGGGGGTGCTTAAATGACTACTTTTAAGCACTCCATCCCTATTTACGCCCCGTTCTTGAGATTACATGTAGATGTTTAGAGAAATAAATCCCATTTTATTCTTGAATTTATTCTATTTTTTGGGAAGTGAAAAAATTATTATTATAATAATTAATAATAATAATTAGGATATTTGTTGGGCAAAGAAGTGCCATTAAATTTTGTTTGCGGAATAAAATTTCAGTTGCGGAAACGTTCAGAATGTTGCAGAAGGCCTTCGGTGATTTGACGATGTCGCAGAAAAATGTTTATAAGTGGTACAAAGACTTCAAAGAAGGCAGAGAACGTGTTGATGACTTAGTACGCCCCGGACGACCATCAACATCAACTGACGGGCAACACGTCAATCAAATCAAAGGATTAGTGCGCAAAAATCGTCGATTGACAATTAGAGACCTTGTTGACACTATTGCCATTTCAAGAGGATCACTCAACGCCGTTTCAAAAGATATTTTGGGCAGACAACTCGTGGTTTTTGCATTACGATAATGCTCCGTCTAAACACTGCACTCGTTCTTCGTGACCATTTCGACAAAAACTCAACGCATATCGTTCCACAACCACCATATTTGCCTGATTTAGCTCCGTGTGACTTCTGGCTATTCCCCAAACTCAAAAGACCACTCCGAGGACACCGTTTTGACACGATTGAAGAGATACAACTCGAATCGTAGAAGGTTTTGCATGCAATTCCAGAAATCGAATTTAACAAGTGTTTCGACGATTGGAAAAAACGTTGGCATGAGTGCATTATATCGGGGGTGGGGGGGGGGGATTACTTTGAAGGGGATGAAATTGATTTGGATAAATTTATGAAGACTTTTCATTTTATAATAAAATTCACCTTAGTTCTTGTCCACAGTAGTATGTCGATACCGGACTTTTTTAACTTAGACTTGATACAGTGACTTATCGTTTGTGAGCCCACTAAATTGAAGGGCTTTATCACTGGTAAAAATTTTTTAAATTATTTTCTCGCTTGTCCCTGGTATAACCCAAATAATCTATAAGTGCTTGGGCCGCGCAAATATTTGGCCTTTCTTTGAAAAAGGGGAGAATTAGAAAAGACCCTGGCTTTGATGTTTTAATCGAATCGGATCTTCTGATTTGTACATTACTCCTTGTTACAATAATATTGTCGATAATAATTAAGGCTAGAGTTTGTAGGCGATACGCTGTAACTAAAGCTAGCAACGTCACTGTTTTTTCAGGAATTTCATTTGCTTTCAAGTTTTTTCAAGGTTGAAGCTTTTCGAGAAAAGATAATACTGGTTGAGTATCCCAAGTGGTAGAATATTTTGGTTTTATAGGTCTTTCCTTAAAAACGCATTTAAAAGATCTAGAAAGCAAACGATCGTTTGAAATGTTGTTAGACGAAATTAGCGAAATAGCAAATCTAGCTATATTCAGAGTACCGTAACTTGCACCATTTTTGAATTTTTTTATATAAAAATTCCAATAATGTATTTGTGTTTGTGTCAAACGTATGGTAGCATTTTTCATTCATAAACGAAAACCATTCTCTTAGTGGCCCACTGTACTGGTTCATAGTGGCATCCACAATTGATTTTAGAAATAAGTTTACTGATTCCTCTAGTACGCCTTTTTTCAGGAAGGCTTTCTTGATAATCTTGCTGCCAGTAATGTTAGATTTTAGGCCAGAGGGTGTGATAGACTCCTACAAGGTGAAATTAATAATTCTTCAGATGGTTCAAAATATAGCACTGGTTTTTTATGAGAGAGGTTAATAAAGGACACCACGGTTGTGTAGACCATTTAGGTACTACCGTGGTACCAGTGGCGCTGTCATTAATTATTTTTCTGAGAGTTGGCAAAATTAGTGCGAAAGGTGGAAAGGCATAAAATCTTCTTTTTTCCAGGAAATGGTAAAAGCATCCACAGCTCCTAATTCTGGATCTTGAAAACGAGAGCAAAGTCTTTTACATTTTGTGTTCAATATGGATGCAAAAAGGTCAATTGAATGTTATCCAAAGGAACAAACGATTCTTTTGCACGCATAATCGTATTAGTTTATATGATATATTATTATATTATTATAATTCGTATTATTTTTTTTTTTTTTTTTTTTTTTTTTTTTGTGAGGAGGAAAAATGGCAAAATCTTTTATAGACGTTGTACAGGACTCTCCTAGGACGGGTCTAGGCATACCTGTTAAAACCAAAAAACCCCCTCTCTCGAACCAATACACCACCCGCGGAACCGCCTTTCGGCTTTAAACTTCACGGGTGGTTGGTTCCATTAAAGTCGCGTACGACTCTTCCGTCATCAGTTCGCTCGGAACTTCCACCCGCGGCCACACGCCCACTAGGATAACCGACTAGCCGCGCCACCCAGGGGAGAAACAAACAGCAGGACCAACCTCTGCTTCTTCCAATCTGCGAAGAACCTCCCCTCCCGAAGACAGGAGTTAAAGGCTTCTAGGAGGATCTCTGGGTACGCCCCGATCACCTCTTTGAGGATATCTTTCGGCACCCCGTCGATACCCGGCGCTGTATTTGCCTTAAGCCTTCCACCCGCTCTCTTTAGTTCTTCGAGAGTGAAGAGTTCTTCGCGCCGGACCACGCAGGAACTTCGGTCCTGTCTTTGGAACAGCTCCACGTGTGGAAACAAGCTACGCACAATGTACTGGACTCGATCGGGATTATCCAGGCCCGGGGTCTTTCTTCTAGCCACCAATCTCTTGGTGACAATTTTGAAGGCGAGACCCCATGGGTTCTTCTCGACCTCACCGATCAAGTCTTTCCAGCATTGAAGTCGGCTTTTCTTTATGCCTCGCCTCAAAGCTGTTTTTGCCCCTTTCCATGCCTCGTGCAGCGTAGCATCCCCCTTTGAACGGGTGAATTTTCGCCGCGCTGCGAGGCATTCTCGACGTAGGGCTGCCAACTGGTCGTTCCACCAGTACATCGAACCCTTGGCTTCCCTGCGCTCACGGTGAGGCATCGAGTAGTCGCAAGCCGCGACCACCTTCTGCCTCACCGAGCGCACAGCAGCTTCAAACGACCCAGCAGGGCAGACCCAACCAAGCTCATCGATGAGCCTGGTTTCTTCGAGGTGTTCGCGAAGTCTTTCCCTGCTGAGTCGTCTCGTGTTCCAGGAGGGGCTCCTTCCTTCGCGCCCCTACCCTTATCTACCGTCTGACACCGTTGTTCTAGTGTGAATTCGATGCACCGGTGGTCACTCAAGGTTATTAACTCGAGGACCGACCAGTCGCTTATCCTTGAAGCGAGGCGAGGTGCGGCAATTGTGAGATCAATTATTGACCCCCCCGCTCCTCGTCTGAACGTAAATTCCCCGCCCTGATTCAAGACGATCAGTTCGTTCCTAGCGACCATCTTGCCAACCAAGATTCCCCTCCTATCTAGGCGGGCTTCACCCCACTCGGGCAACTTACTGTTGAAGTCACCCCCTATGAGGGATCGCCCGATGGCCTCACGGAGGCTTTCCTCAAGGAGGAGGATCTGGGTCTCAAAGACATCGAAGGAATCGCCGGGGGAGAAGTAGCAGCTGTACACACGCACATCCGCCACCTCTATCCAGACGAACCCTGCGTCGGTCTCCAGGAAGTCCCCGACGCCCAAATCAGGGTTACAAACAAGGATGCCGACCCTCCTTGATGCATCCTGATACTAAGCAGAGTTATTGGACCACTTGTACTGCTCACTAATGAGCAGCACATCAGCCCCCCTCTCCCTGGCAGTCTGCATCAGGAGGCCCTGGGCATCCTTCCCCCTTCCGAGGTTGAGCTGCAGGATCTTCAATTCCTGCCTCTCAACCTCCGAAGCTTTTCCCGGAAGACAGGGCAGGAGCCGCTCCCCGACACATGGGCGACATCTTTGTCGCCCCTGTCTGCGCATGACAGGCACCTTGGTGGCGCCTTACAGGTCCTGGCCAAGTGTCCCGTGGCGCCGCATCTCCAACAGGCGTTTTTCCTGTCGGGGTTGCTGCAGCCCCGGGACCCGTGGCCGTACCCAAGGCACCTGAAGCAGCGGGCGACTTCCAGGTGCTCGCGAATGCGGCACTCTACCCACCCGATCCTCAACTTGCCTAGCTGAAGCAGACGCTCGGCGTCTGCCTCAGCTAGCCGGATGACTGCAGTCTTCACCCCACCAAATTGGGTGAAGAGCCTGCAGGACACCTCAAAAGCTGGTCTGCCCAATGCCAAGCACAGGGCAGACACAACCTCTTCTATTTCAACGGTCTCGTCGAGGTCCCTCATTTCGAGGGACCTCGTTGAGACCAGGGCTGAAATTTGCGCCCTTTCCCCGACCGCCAGGTCGAGCTCCTTTCGGAAGGCCGAAACGTCTCCCCCCTTTTTGAGGACCAAAAGGACTTCTTCCTTCCTGGTCCTCCGGATAGACAGGACCTCAAGTCCTGCCTTCCGGGTGTCGACCTTCGTATTCATTTCCCTCAAGATGTCGGCGTAGGACTGGCCGCCCTTCGCCAACACCTTGATGGCGTCGCCCGACCTGGCGGGCGTGGAGCGCTTCGACTTTGGAGTGGCCGTGGTCCCCTGCGCTTTTTGGGCAGGGTCCTCCGCCCTTTTCTTCTTTTTTTTTTCTTTTTCCTTTTTTTTTCTTTTTTTTGTGACCACATGCCAGTCCCCTTCTTTATTTGGGGGCTGGCTCGTGGCCACCTCGGCATAAGAGGGCGAAGAGCCACCCTTCCCCCTCTTGGGAGTTTTTTCCAGAGGGGGAGAGGGCGCAGATCTTTTTTCGCCCTTCCCCCTGATTTTTTGGGGTATCTCCCAGAGACGCCGAACGTGGTCTCTCGAAGATCCCCAATTTCTTCATAGCGGGGTGAGATTCCATTTTCTTCTGGAATTTCACCCCGCTCTCCAGGAGGCACTTGTGGGTGTTGAGCATGCCGCTCAACACCTCAGTTGCCTCGTTCACCGAGTCTTTAACGAAGCCAGGGTTATTCCTCAGCATTCCCTGTTGTATAACGCTGAGGGCCCTGGCTAACCTTTCCATTTTTTCATTTTGCTCCTTCAGGAGCTGAAGGACGTCTTGCCATCCCTCAGCTCCTGTAGGAGTGTGTGAGTGCGCATCTGGCGCCTTCACTTCTCCATGTCCTTTATTTTTCTCAGAGTTCATATTTATTTTCCTCGTGTCTTAAGACGGTTCGCCCATTATGGGAGCCCTGCCGCAGTAGGGCTACTATCCCCGCCTATATAGATCCCTAGTTATATGCGCCGAAACCGAGAAGCGGCTTATCGGGAGGTCGATCCTATCGGCACATTAAATGAAGCTTCCAAAAAAGGTTACGGGATAGGCCCATGCCATAATGATGCTAAAGGTTTAACGTCACCCCTATCGACCGAGCGGTGCCGGGTCCGCCCCGACACCTGACACGGACTTCAGGCTAGACGGTGTGCGATTTATCCTACGCAGCGTCGGATATAAGGAAATACTGACCAGGTAATCCTTCATTCCTGCGCCCGGACGTCCATGATTTCAACCCCGACATTGGCTCCAGACAGTAGGGTCGTGAGCGGTTTTCCCAGATTAACATGTGGTTTCACGGGATCTTTGCCCTTCGCTGTCGAACACCGGAGGGACTTACGGTTACCCATATTACTTCCACAGGGGTGAGGTACTGACATCGCGTCCTACCCTGGTCGAGAGGCTACTACTCCTCCCTTGGCTAGTCTATCGGGAATATCCACCAGGCGCCGTCCGCAGCCCCATTCACTCAGCGTCCCATTCATTCTGGTGTGTGTGGGTGTCGTGCATGTTATTGTAGTGTGACCGCAAGAGCGCACGCGGGAAGTTCAGCGTCATCGCCGCATACGCATTTGGGGCGATACCCCGATTAAGGGGCCCCCCGCATTCACTCCGTGTACGTTCATTCGGCATCAAGAGACCTGTTCAAGGTCCCCTGATGCTTTCGCTCCACACCGCGTCCTCACGCGTCTGAAAGTCGCAGAACAACCGTCGTGGCACGGGCGCCCGGCAGGCCCATCACTAGGGAAAAGCCCGTCTATAGGGCTCCCTTGGCGACCATCCTGACGGCAACAGTCCTACTGCTGGCAGAGTCCTTGCGGCTACTACCGTTGGTGGGCTGCAGGACGCGTCTGCTCCGTGCTTGGACTCATGCGTTCACCTCGGCGAGACCCTGCCCACCCACAGAACGCTCTCTTGGTTGTTAGGTATGTTGTGTTTAGTGTCGCTGTAATGTATTGTGTCGTGTTGCTGTCTGTGTGCTTTGGCACTACTGCCAAATTTGGCGTGCTAATTCGCTGAACTTTTGATATTGTACCCCGCCATCCTTATTTATATACGCTATAGCAATCGTATTATCAAGAATCAATAAAATTTCATAATTATAACTTTTGCTCGCGAAACTTTTTAATGCAAAAAATGCCGCCAAGAGTTCTAAATAATTAATGTGGAAATTATTTTCCGCATTTCTCCAAAAGCCATGAGTACCCACATTATTACAGTAAGCACCCCAGCCTGTTCTTGATGCGTCGGAGCTCATTTCTAAAGTGAACAGGCGCTTTCTGATGGGGTTATATCCTATTAATAGATTATGTTTCCACCAAGTTAGGTCTTCTAGTAATCGCTCTCCAATTGTCATTTTTGCTCCATAGTCGTTTCCGGTCACTAAGAGGGCTAGGTAATTCGCGCGTTCTAGGTTTTTACAGTATACTAAACTATAAGCTACGGCAAGACTACAAGAATTCAAAACTCCTAATAATTGAGCAAAGTCTCGAATTTTAATTTGACTACCAACTTTGAAGCGATTTAAAAATTCGAAAATGTGTTTTTGTGCCCATCTTTCAGGCAAATCATGGATACCATTCCAAAAAAACTTTTTCTCTTTCAAGGCAAACCATTCGACGAGCCATTTTTCGACTTCTTCAAAATTGGCGAAGCGCTGCTCTGCGAGTGAGTGTCCGATCGATGCGAAAAGGTGATAGTCAGACGGGACGAGGTCTGGAGAGTACGGAAGGTGCGATAATATTTCGATAATAATATAACGGTCGGGCAGCACTCTATAATAAACTGGTAAGAACAGAAATATCAGGAATCAATTTTGGATATAGGTAGAGAAAAAGCTAACAAAAGTAATTCTTGTACCAGGTCAAAAAGTAGAAATCCGACTCGTCTACCAATACGAGTTTGGTTGCTTGAAGATTGAGTTTCATCGCTGTCTTTATGCCGATCGTGAACGGACGTGTTACTTTTAGGTTGCTGATTCGTGTCTTCTTGAGTTGCTGAGTCGTCGTCGATAACGTAGGCAGGCTTGAGTCTATCTATCGAGACTGTGATACGACATATGACACGGTAGGATCCTTCATAGGTCATTTGTAATGAGGCGAGTAGTGGTGGGTGTCTGAGAAATACGTGACTTGTTGTGTTCAAGTCCTTGGACATAAAGGTTCTCTTGCCGCCGTCACGAGTCCCTTGGACTGGTTTGAATGAGTGAAAGTGGTTCTTGAGATCTTTCACAAATTGCGAGTTTTTCCTGGTGTCAGATGCTTCTGGTGCGAAGAATTCCCCGGGTAGGCGAAGTGATTCTCCATATATCATTTCTGCTGCTGTAGCTTCAAGATCCTCACGCCATGCTGCTCTCATGCCTAAGAGGACGATGGGTAGGCACTCGGACCAGCGATCAATCGCGTGACATTTTATCGCAGATTTTAACTGGCGGTGCATACGTTCCACGAGTCCATTTGCGGCTGGATGGCAAGCAGTGGTACGGAAGTGTCGTGTCCCAAGAAGAACGTTCAGTTCTTGGAAGAGTGTCGACCTTGGTCTGTAGTTACTCGGAGTGGAACTCCGAACCTTGCTACCCACGTGAAGAGAAAAATTCTGGCGACAGTTGCGGCGTCGATATCTTCTAGTGGAATTGCTTCTGGACATCTGGTAAATCGATCGACACACGTGAGACAGTATCTACAACCTCTCGAAGATGGAAGTGGGCTGACGAGGTCGATGTGCACGTGCTCGAATCGGTTTGAAGGCGCGACGAATGATTCTACTGGTGCAGATGTGTGTCCGGAAACTTTAGAACGCTGGCAGGGTATGCATGCTTGAGCCCATCTTCTGCAATCCCTCTTCACGGATGGTCAGACGTAACGCTCAGTGATGAGTAGAAAGTTGGTGAGTAGACTCGAAGACGGCCCGACGAAAATTCTCGGTCACGAAAGGTCGGATTCTTTGAGTTGAGACGTCACAATAGAGAGATATGTTCGAGTCAGGCATATGCACTTTCTTTAGTTGCATTCCATGCTCTGACTGAAGATAGTGATGAAGCTCGTCATCATTTAGCTGAGATTGGGCCAGAGCCGCGAAGTCAATGGTAGCTGCCAGCTGTTCGATCCTTGAGAGAGCGTCGGTGACTATGTTCTCGGCTCCAGAGATGTGCGCGATATCCGTCGTGAATGTGAAGTGGCGAAATTGACGCGGCGAGCGTTTGGCTGTGTTTTGTTGGAAGGCGAAGATCAAAGGCTTGTGGTCTGTGTAGATGGTGAAGTTTCTGCCTTCTATCATGTGTCTGAAATGCTTGACAGATTTGTATATGGCAAGCAGTTCTCGGTCGTAGGCACCGTATTTAACTTTGGCGGTGCTCAACTTCTTCGAGAAGAATCCTAAAGGCTGCCAATTATCTTGAATCTTCTGCTGCAGGACTGCTCCTATCGCGACGTCAGACGCATCAGTGAAAATCGCGAGAGGCGCGTTTGGTGCTGGGAAAACCAGCAAAGTTGTCTCAGCTAAGGTCTTCTTGCATTCCTCGAAGGCGGTGAGAGAAGTCTCATTCCAAGTTATTTGCAGAGAGGGGGACGGACCCAAGCGTCGCTGTGTTGCTACTTCGGCATGTCTTCCACGTCGCGCAAAAGCAGTCAAAATTTGGCAGCGCTGGAACCCTGATAGCAATGTCGTAGGCAACATTTGTCAATAACACATCCATCGGATTTACCGAAATTTATACATAATTGACCTAAGATGCGACCGCAAAACGCTAAGATTTTCCATGCATTTAAAATGAGCCTACTGACAGAGCAAAATCTGCAGCATAACAGATCATTCGTATTGAGACCTTCCATTCCCTTACTACCTCTCCATTACAGCAGCATAGTGTATGCATCAAATGTAGCATTCTGAAAGACGCATTTAGGCTGCTTTTTTGCACCACGCCATTATGAGGCGACACAGCATATCATGCTCAAATAAATGTGTCACTACTCATGACTTTAAAATAACATGTGGGAATATTTGATGGTTTGGTATAGAATATATTTGGCCAACAAGTTGATCACACCAATGGAAATTTATTTTCAGGCTACTTAGCGAACTTGAAAATTAACATTGAGTACTGCTTACACAAAAATTATTAACATTAATGCAAAATCCTAGCCTTCGTTTTTTTTTAGTAATAAGGAAACGAACTTTAAGTGCCTCACTGACATCACGAACCAAACAAACAAAAATTCTCGGGTTAACGGTTTTCTGATGAAAATGATCGGAACGCAGAAAAATGTTGTAAAAACCAAAAGAAGTAGAATAATATTACAAAATAAAAGCAATTTATCCGAATAAAACTTGGCACGTGATAAAATAAAACCTAACATTCAACGAAATAGTGGTATTCTTTCTGCAATCCCAAAAATGTATTCCGCAATTTTCAGCCATCGATAATATTTTCGAAGAGTTCATGCGTATAAATATTACGTAAACCGTGAAAATTTTTTTTACGAATTCTGTATTTTTAATGTGATGCGCAGCGATAAAATTTTCTATTCACAGTTATTAGGAAAATTTCGGAGAAACTTTCTGTCATATGAAAGTAAATCTCGAATCACTGTTAACTCTGTAATGATTGAAACATCCTATACAAGTTCACGCACTCCAACGCATGACACTGTGATGTTGCCTCTATTGACAGAAGTCTGCGGCGAATGAGCACGAATGCTCATTCGTGGCAGAATCGTATTCAACACGTGATTGCGAAAAAAACACGACAAGATGTGACCCCATATTTCTGTGTTATTCCGGCATGACATTTTAACGCGTTAATCACACGTAAATGCACAATGAATAGTACACTGGAAATACTCAACAAATCTTTTTCATGAATAAACACAAATAAGTATCAATCATTGATACATATAAGTCTCTCATTTCAATTGACGAAATGTTGAGCTCAATCTTTTGCTATCGGGGAAGTGATCATCGGTCACCCGTTGACCGTAGCTAGGCTGGAAAGAGGAAAATCCTAATCTCGAAATTTATGATTGAAATTATGTTCAGCAAACCGTTACAGGAAAAGACGAAGGTAAAAATTCTAAAGTACAATTTAGAGAAAAAACCCATAGGGATAAAATATTGCTGAGGATGAAAAGGTTCTTAAGAGTTATAAGAGAAAGCTTACTAAATAACAGGTAAATGAAATAACATAATAAACTGGTGAGAACAGAAATATCAGGAATAAATTCAGGATATACGTAGAGAAAAAACTAACAAAAGTAATTCTTGTACCAGGTCAAAAAGTAGAAATGTAGTGATCGCTACACGTACCTTTGCTAAAATGCTTTTTCACAACTTCAGTCAGTATGTTAGTGAGGTTGCATAATTGATGTTCGACTTTCTCAATTCTATCTTCTAATTTTTTATTTTTTCATTTACGTTCTTGCGATCGGCTTTGAGAACGCTTTCTTTTACTTTTTTTCCCTATGACAAAACTTTGAATAAACGATGTGGAAATATAAAATATGTGTAAGAATAAACTCTTTCACATCTGATATTTCATTCACAACGAAAACCAATGAAAAATCAATGCATATGACAGAACACCAGAGCTCTACTACGGAAGGGTTTTTCGAATTCAGACTCTAAACGTTATTAAGTTTCATATAACGGGACACTACTTCATGTAATTTCGAGAACGATGCGCAAATATAATGAAGTTGCTACATTGCAAGTGTCATATCACTGCGATACGTTTATGAATGTGTAAGTTGTGCGGTTAGGTTAAGTTGCGTTAAATTAGTATTTGAGCGTGCATTGCTGTGTTTACTATTTATATTGATACGTTTATACGTGTATGTGCATGTAGGTATGTAACTGTATTTAGAAATATTCTTTCTATGTAGCTCACAAAAACTAATAAGAAGTATGGTAAAATTTACGAGTGACAGTGAAGTTTTTTTATTATGGAGGTGCAATTATTCCCTATTTTCGATAGGAAAAGTTATGAATATGGCTCCACTATCTCCAAAAGGCTATGGTAATTCGGTTAGACAGAAGATATGACTTTACTATTGTCTTTTGTAAACTTGACGTTTTTTTTTTTAGGAATTAATGAAACATTTATTGGGATTACTTCAATATAATTCGTTCGATGTGTCGATCACGCTTTTACTATTTCAGGAAATAAAACTTGCTTTTGTTTTCATGCACAAGTAAAATTATTTCACCGTTTTCTCCAATATTATTAGCAACCCTATAGTTCAATCTTCAAAATAATAATTTTTAAAAAACTAATGTTATATCCTGGTTTCCTATTGACTTTTAATAAAAATAAATAAGGTAATACTAAATTTTACAATCAAGAGTTTCTACGTGAAGTAATTACTCAAATTATTCAATTTTTCAATTTACCTAATGTATTCAAATAAATATGAAATATATATATATATATATATATATATATATATATTTTAAAGAATTTTAAATCTTCCTGTGGAAAAAAAGATGCTTTTGACTGCGCTGCGACTCGAACCGACTCGAAGTTTGAAATTGTTTACGAGAATACCTGTCGACAACGTATCCTATTTGATAAGCGACTAGTGATCCTCCGATAATGTAGGCAGTGACAAAAAAAAAAAAAAAAACAAAACCATTACTGGGGAACGGTATCGAACCCAATTGAAGCATTTGATTCTAGCACTGCGCGAAAAACAGCCACAATACGAGCAGAGGCACGAAAAAGTGCTTCTGCAGCATAACTACGCTCGGCCTCACGATTCCAAAGCCGTTAAAACCTGCCTGAAAACGCTGAAATGGGAAGTCCTACCCCACCCGCCGTATTCCCCAGATATTGCGCCGTCCAATTTTTACTTGTTCCGGTCGATGGCACATGGTCTGGCTGGTCAGCAGTTCCGCTCATATGAAGACATCGAAAAATGGCTTGATTCGTGGATAGCCTCAAAAGATGAGCACTTTTATCGTAAAGGTATTCGAGCTCTGCCAGAAAGATGGGCAAAAATTGTAGCTAACGATGGGCAATACTGTGAATGATTCATTTGTAACCATTTTTTCACAATAAAGTTGCATTTTGATAAAAAAAATAGCGGGAACTTACTTGCGCACCTAATACATTTTTTTATAAACCCTTGATTCTAATATTAGTAACATGAAAAATACCTAACTGTAACGAAAAATGACTTTCAAAATAACTGTAACTGCATATAAATTACTTTTTCAGAAAAACGTATAGAGAATTTCATGCACAAGGAAAGAGCTCGATTCATAAGAAACAGATAGTTCAATTAACCAAGATGCTCACAGTGTTTTTCTTTTACAGACCAAAAATTTTTGCTGTTTTACTCCTCTCAGACGCAACTGTCCACACTTTTCGCTTCGCCCTCCTCGCTCTTACTCTAGCGCCACCTATTCTACCGCTAAATTCAAATTTAAACTAGACTGTAGATTTAAATAATGTAATCCTACACTGGGCTATCCTGAATTGTCATTCGCCCCGGATGACTAGGTACTCGCAGCCCATGACTTAAAATATTCAGCGCAGGTGCTTGTTGTCAATGGACTTTCGTGGTCTCCTATTCGCTCAACATCGTACGTATCATTTAATGATCATTAAGCTTAGTTTAAGTTATTTTGTAAGGACCGAGATATTTATTTCGAAATTTTTAACCTGGTATCATCAGGGTGCGCTTAATGGTAATAAGATGCCCTTCAGAGCGCAGGTTAGGCTTCCTGCGGCGCAAATTGTAGGTTTTCCGGTTCTCTTCCTGAACTTTCAAAACTTGTTGTTTTGCCTGTAAGCGTAGATCATCTCGGGATTCGTCAAACTGATTCTGCCACTCTGCTTCCAGGAGATCTCGCAGCTTTATATCTTTCTGGTGACGCATCTCAACCCCAGTTAGTAATCGGAAAGGCGCCATTCCAATACTTCTTCGAAAGGTCGAATTCAGTATTTGCTGCAGTTTATTGACGTGCTGATTACTATTTTCCAGGACTATCAAGGCTCAGTTTCGTTAAAATTGGTATAATATATAATATTATATATATATATATATAATATATCAATTGAAGATATAATATATCAATATATCTATTCGCTCTCAGTACGACCGTAGTTACTCGGTGGAGCATGATCTCTTCTCTATCACTGTACTCTTGAAATTTCTATGATGTACTTCTCGCGAAGTCGTCGATTTTGTGGGATATAGACATACGAACTTCGTAAAAGCATCTACAACTGTAAATATGTGATTGTACTGCTTGCTCGTTAATTCTAGTGGTCCAAGGTGGTCAACATGATGAGTATGCAAAGGTAATTCGGTCTTGTCGATGGTGTAAAGGAAGCCCTCTTTTCGTCCTTCCTTGCAACTTCCAACCAAGCAAGGAACACAGTTAAAGATAAACTTTGCAATCTTCTCTGCCAAAGATGGTATATAATAGTCTTTCTTGATGATCAACTCAGTTAGTTTGACTGCATAATAGCCACGCTGATGCGCCGATCTTATTATATCATTTTCCATGGATGCAGGAACAACTAGCAGGTCATCTCCATTGGAAAATCTGTAAAGTAGATTATTTCGTAACACATAGTCCTCAAGGAATTGTGCTCATCTCCAAATCTTCGTTAACACTTCCTTTTTACGCATCGTTTGCTGAAATGCCGAAAAATCGGTTACTATCTTAAATGACACACCTAGAAGATACACACGTAATCTCTGCAACGCATACACGATTGCTAACACCTCCAGTTCATAACTACTATACTTTTCCTCGGTAGGCGAAGTCTTATGACTCAGGTATTGAGTCGGATGCAGCTTGTCATCGTCGGGTGAACGCTGAAGTAAGTCTTTATAAATCTATATCTCCAACCGTTACTTTTTTATAACAATCATTGGTTTCTACAACACCTACAAAGTTGACTCCTGCTTCGGGACTTGACTTGTCGGATTCTTTTTTCTCTTTACAATTAGGAGCTATGTGCCCGAAATTATTGCACTTGAAACATCTCCTACCTTTTTCTTTATATTTACAATCTTCCGACATGTGTCCCGTTCCTCCACAATTATAACAGTGTATCGCTTTAGCTTTTGTGATTTCAGACTCTTTTTTTTCAACATTGTCTTTTCTTTTATTCAGATGAGGATTCCCTTTCGAACTTGATTTCCTAACTTTTTCATAATTCTTTAATCGATCTTTAAAATTGCTAATATCTTTCGCTCCGAACAAAACTGCTTTATTTCTCGCGCTATCACCCAGTCCACTAATGGCATAATTTTACCACTGGATGCAATTTCTCTCATAATCAGAAAGTACTCAAAAACTGATTCCGTTTTTTCATCTTTCTCCTAAAAATCAGTGAATGCAACTGAGCACATATAAGTTTTGTTGCAAATTCTTTAAGCAAAACTGTCTTCAACTTTTTCCATGCTACGAGTCCCTATTCGCTCTGAATGAAGAGTTTCGCGGAACCTTTTAACAGTCTCCTTGCAAACACAATCTTTTCTAAATCTGACTACTGAAACAGTGCTGCTGCGTCTTCAAAATCAGCCAACCAACGTTCTATAGGAAAGCTTTCACTACCATCGAATTCGGAAACCGTTTCTTCGATATCTTTAAATCCCAAAATAAACTTTAGATCTTTAGATCTACATGGATTTCGCGTTACGTTATCATTTTTACTTAATACTGAACCATCGAAATTTCCGTTCCCGTTATTTTCATCGTCATCGAGTTCGGTTTTGTCTCTCAGCGGAGTGTCACTACTATTGTCATATTCGTCTTCTGTATCGCTTTCCTCTTCCGTATCGCGAGCAACTAAGGAATTTATATCCATTAACGATCGAATTATATTTTGTCTCACTTGCTTTTTGTTAGCGGAATAATTCAACCCCAAAATGTTGCAAATTAAAATTAGATCACCCACATAAAGAAAACTTGAGTACTCCAATTTGGCACGAAATTCATCTGAATCGTCAGTGAATGTGAATCCGGAGGATTCTCGCAACTTACTTCTATTTCTACGATCACCCTCTTCCTCGTATATCAACTTATATAAAGCACTAATCCCTTTGCGAGGAACCGTCTTTAACTGCTTTTCAACGTATTCAATCTGAACTAACTTTTCCATTTTTTTTTAATTTCTTACAATAACAAAATCAGTAGGTCAACACAATACGTACATACCAATACGACAGAAAATACTTATCGGATACGCTATTGAAAATGTCGCTGCTGATTCTCAGGTATTGTTTCAATTCCTCGTTTCGTCGTTCAATGTTCGTCTTGCTCTTGAATGATCCTCTGCTGCTCCCGTCGTCTTCGGAAAATAGCCGTCTTGCTATTCCTATCGTCAAGCAGAATTTGCACCCACTATTCTCGTCCTCTTTGATCATAAAAATGGCCGTCTGTCACTTTTCCCTTCTTTCTGACCTCGAGAATAGTCGGCTGTCAGTGTCGTCAAGCAGAATTTACGCCTGCTACTCTCGTCTTCTTCAATAATAAAAATGGACGTCTGCCACTTTTCCCCTCCTTCTGACTTCGCGAATAGTCGGCTGCCAAACCTAGTATTATTTATTTTCAATAAACTTCCCCTTATCTCATCTCCATTCATTGAGCATTACTGGAGTTGTAACTTCTGCGTCTTTTTCGTTGAACACCAATTCACAGATTCACTCTTTCTTCGGGCAAATAGATCCCGGATGAGCCCCCAAATTTATAGGGAATTTCATGTACAAGGAAAGAGCTCGATTCATAAGAAACAGATACTTTAATTAACCAAGATGCTCACAGTGTTTTTCTTTTATAGACCAAAACTGTTCTCTGTTCTACTCTACTAATTATCGTGGTAACGTTTTTTGATTGAACCAAAATTAAGAAAGTTACACACTGATAGAAATGAATGGCTGTTACAACGATATTTATGATTAATTTAACCTTACCTTATTGCTGGCATAGACACAGCAATATGAGATTTGTATTTTAACCATCCGAATATAACTAAATAAATATGAACGAATCAACCATATTATTGGTTGCTATGGAAAAATGAATTGTTTGCCTTCCCATATTATATTTCTGATTCGACCACTTTCACTTACAATATTTTGATTTCTGTATTCAACATCTTGCGTTGTTCAGAGAGACATATTATTTTATAAATACAATTATAAATTCCCAACTTACAACCGAATGGCTAAAACTCCCGAACCATTTCTAGCAGTGCAGCATGTTAAAACTTGAAAAAAGTCAATATATGTAAATTCTATTTTCCAGTTAAAGTATATGAGATATTAACATAAGGTATTATAACATATAATAAATTATAATATATAACATAGTTATTAACAATAAAATGTTATGCTACGATATTGTTAACTACATAAAGATCTAAAAGTTTAAATCGCAGCATTTTAACATAAGATGTATATTTTTCTTTATAATTTAAAAAAATAAAGGGTTTTCCAATAGGGACATAACAATTTCGTATCTTTATATGAACGCACCCTTAAACTATTTTAATGAACTGTCAATGTCAAGACGTTAGTTAAAGTGAACATTTTCATCATGGTAAAGTTCACGAACCAGCAACGTTTGGAAATTATTAAAAATTACCACCGAAATTCTGAGTCGGTGGTCGCAACTTTAAGAGCGCTTACATCAATTTTCGGTCGTAATAATCGTCCCACCCGACAGGCTGTGCGTGCTATACTGGATAAATTCGAGACCAAATTTACACTATTGGACGTTCCGGTGCCAAAAAGACGTAGTATTGCTCGAAGCGAAGGAATAATCGCTGCCGTAAGTGCATCGATTCAAAATGAGCCAAATCAATCGATTCCTCGTCGTTCTCAAGAATTGGGCATCGCTCAAACGACACTGTGGCGTATTATGCGAAAAGATCTTGACCTACATGCTTGTTTTGTCGTAACGTCCAGATAAACATTCTAGTTTATATTTCATATCTATTTTTAAATTCAACAGTTAAAATTCTTCCAGCAGAATATAGTACTTAATATTTCTATAAAAATAAGGCTTAAAAATAACAGCTTTCTAATGTACTACTATAGAGTCATATTTCAAATTGTAAGTCAAAAATACAACCATAAATCTCCTATATGAAAGGGTACCAAAAAGGGAAAGAGTTTGAACGTCCCTTTGTCAGCATAAACTTATTCTTTCAGAATTTCGTATTAAAGATGCACGTAGAAAAAATAGTACGCAGATGTTGTGCAGTCGGACATTCAAACCTTTGCCAGGGTCGTGGTCATGAGAGGACCATTGCACTGGACACATATGTTGTGATCTGAGGATTATATTATACGCGAAGCACTTTGTAATTTCACTATTTTATAAATATCAATTAATTATTAATGTTCTCAAACTGATAGTTTCCTTATTTTATAATTAAAGACTATTGAAAGAAAATTTAAATCTGGTGTCCGTTTATTATTACATCACATATCAAAATATAACTTATGAATAGTCACACAAGCAGTTAAATCATATTAAGTTAAGATTTAACAAATTTTCCAATGCTTTCAAGATTAAATTTACTCAAGAACTAAAGCCATTTGATCATTTGAAACGCCGAAATTTCTCCAATTGGGCTCTGGCAAAGCGTGAAGAAAATAAAGAATTTCATCGAAAAATCATCTTCAGCGATGAAGCTCATTTCTGGCTCAATGGCTTGTTAATAAGCAAAATATGCGTTATTGGTCAGCAACAAACCCAAATGTGCTTCTTGAGACACCGTTGCAACCGCAAAAAGTGACTGTTTGGTGCGGTTATCATGTCGGAGGTGTGATTGGGCCGTATTTATTCGTGGATAAAAACGACCGTCATGTTACCGTCAATGGAGAGTGCTATTGTGCTATGTTGGAAGATTATTTGTGGCCAGAATTGGATGAACTTGACATCAACGATATGTGGTTTCATCAAGATGGTGCCACTAGCCACACAGCACGCGTCACAATCGATTTATTGAAAGGCAAATTCGGTGAACGTGTTATCTCGAGAAATGATCCCATCGAATGGCCACCTCGTTCATGCGATCTAACGCCATTGGATTTCATTTTATGGGGCCATATCAAGTCACTGGTCTATGCCAACAAGCCAGCAACTTTAGACGACCTCAAAGACAACATCCAACGCGAAATTGCCAACGTTCCGGTCGAAATGTGTGCCAGAGTGGTGGAAAATTGGGTCCAAAGAATCGACCGCTGTAAACAGGCTCGTGGTGGTCATATGACCGACATCGAATTTCATTCATAAAATGTAATGCTTGCACTACACCCACAATAAATTTGAACTCAATATCTCAAATATTTCTGTGTTTTATTCATAGATAAAATTGTTATGTCCCTATTGGAAAACCCTTTTTTATTAAAAATTGAAAATTCAATTTTTTAACAATACTGTGTGAAATACGAAAAAAACGCAAGTTTGCAAAATTGTTCATTTCAATAAGATCTACAAATTTTGACTGACATAGTTTCAGATAAAACGCATATTTTTCATTTTAATTTTGAAAAATACGATTAAAATTTAAAAATTTCATAATTTAAACAAAATATGTGTCATACGAAAAAAAACGTTGAGTTGGAAAATTATTTGCCTAAATGAGGACTATAAATTCTCAGTAGGACATTTTTTGATAAGATGTATATTTTATGTATTATTGTATTAATTTAATTCAAGCGTGTACGATTATAAATAGTGTATCATTGCGTACTTAAATATCCCCGATAACAGAACGTGCAGCTCCATATTCCAGAATTCAAATAAACTCCCTTGAATGTCTTTGTAATTTTGAAATATTTGTGACATCCATAGGAGAGGATTAGTTAAATACCTCTAACGTCGAATTTAATGTAGAATGAAAACTGATTCGACGGTTTGACTTTCGTGTCGATATGACTCAGCCATAAGTGGTCACATCTTGGCTACTTTATGGCACAATCAGAGGCTAACTCACGAGTGTGCCGTGAATGAGCCTCTAATCCATCTCAACAGACGAGCCTCCGTTTTCATCGATAAGGGCAGCATAATTGTGCCGTCGAAAACAAGTGCTGTGGTTTAAACGTGATGTCTCAATTACTGCAGACTTAATTCACCTTCTAATTTTTACTTGAGATTGATGAATGATGTAGCATTCTTCATTCTGTTTTTTTTTTTCAAGAAACTTTTTCGAGTCCTCCTAGAATAATACAAAAAAGTTATTAAATGCTGAGTCATTTCGCCATTTTTTGGTGCCCTGAAACAGACATAATCCGAGAATGCTGTATTGATGCAGTTGTAACGTCTTCTGAAATTACTTACTTTCTTTTTTCTCCGAATCTTATTTTTTTTTACTATTTCTCCAAATTTTAAGAGCGGTTTTACATTATAAATTATTTTATACCTTTCGACGAAATTCTCAATCTTTTGTAAATAGCTAAGAGTAGAAACCTTTCAAGATAAATTCGAAACGCAGCTGCACCAATATGAATACCGAAAATTTACTTAGATTATCATAAAATATAATAAACTTTGTACCTCTATATTTCGACCAAAATGCGTCGCCCACAATCGTATTTCCTTTTCAAATACAAACGTCTACCAGCCTCTAACAAGATAAATTCATAAAGCTCCAAACAAATACAAGTAGTAAATAGTCCAGTATTTAGCCATTACAGGAAATCATAAACAGCTTAGGCTGTCACTCAAAAGGGACCGCGCTGGTACCCCGCCCATGAAAAGACAAATAGATGCAAAGTGCACTCTCTGTCTAGATAAGATCTTAGGCCTATTCAACATAGAAAATAAAACTTTCGAAAATAATATTTTATAAAATAATTAAATTATATAAGAAATTAACATTACTTTTAATATTATTCAGTATGTTATGAATAGGAAAAGAAATTATTTCGACCAATAAGAGAAATGCAACTTGCATCTATTTTATTTTTTAACTAACGTTTGAAACTTATAGAATGTAAACTAATAGCAATTTATTTAAAAGTTGTTAATAATCAGGGATCTACTTTACCGACGTGATAATTTACGGAAAGTTATTTAAGAAGGTAAAATACCAGGTTATAAATTACTGAAAATTCTTCATACATTTCTCATTGTATTTTAAATTAAATCTAATAAATTCAAACATCAATTTATTTGATAATTGAAAATATTTCATATTTATTTACAATAGAAATTTAATAAACCAAACTATTTTACTTTCATAAAAATATACATTTATTCTGTACAATCATATTTCAAACTTCATAAAATCTTAAATCAATCTGAGCTACAAAAACCCCAAACTAACTCATAATTAACATTGAGAAATATAATTGTATTAGATAATTAATAATGCAACTAAACCAATGTTATTCAGAATTTTAAGTAATAGTAATGTTCTGTTTTACCGACACAATCATGTATTCAGATATATATTTTATTGGTAATTTTGTACGCAACCTTCAAATCAAAATAATTTGTTTTAAATGTTAAATTATAACATCATTACCTACAAATAAAAATGTTAAAACAAAGCAATAGAAAATTAAATTCAAAGTCAGATTTTAGAATTAGTACTTATATCTTCAGAAATGAATTTCAGTAAGATAAAACTTATATATAAATTTATCTTCCCAAATGTAAGAATTATATGTATTTAAACTAAACATTTAACGGTTAATAAGATTAATTTAGAAATTTAACTTCGAAATAAACATTAATTTTAAGCAATAACGATTCTTTGGAATTTGAAACATGACTAATTTAATGTAAATTCACGATTTTGTAAGTTAATTTAAGACATAAATGAAACATTTCATAGTTTGACTCTTCGATTAGTTAAAAATTACTAAACCTGTAAACATAATTGTTTAAATAATTAATTTTTAAAGTATTTTATTTTATAATATACATGTAGCGCAATCTCTTGGGAAATCGATGAATCTGGAAAAGTTTGGAAACTCCTACAAGGCCCAACCCAATGGGTCAGCCCTTAAGATTTTCGTCGACTATTGCGGGGGCGTAACTATGTCACTATAGACAGCCAACCAATCAAACAGCTAAAACTACTAGTTTCAACTCCCCTAAAAGTTTCTCAAGTAGAAAGGGAAGAGATGAGAATGCATAAAAGCTATGCATTTTCATTTTTTTCAAGCAAGTTCCGAAGTTCCGAAGTTCCGCAGTTCCGTTAAGTTCCGTTTTTCTCTAAAAATTTCATCTTAAAACGTTTTCTTTTACAAAAATTAAGTACTTTCTACAAAAATAAATCGCTCAAGTATTCGTCGGTCGTGATATCCTCGAAGTTTTTTTTGTTCTAAATAATATTCTCCAGTGGAACATTTTCAAGTTTCTTTTTCAAACGCCAAATATTAGTTACGGTCATCAATTTAAAAACTTAAAGAGAGAGATTCACCAGTTCCAAGTTCCAGCCATCGATTTTCCAAGGATTATACGAGAATTTTATCAGGATTATACAAGGATTTTATTATAACAAATAAAACAAAGTAAGTTGAACAATAAAATTGCTATCTAACTATTTCTCTTTCTATTTTATTTTAATATTTAATTGTTGTATCCTCCATATGAATATCTGGGTGCCAGTAACCAACCTGGTATCGATATTCATACCTATCTTTCCTTAAGCCTATCCCCGAGAATTCAAACAATCTGGTGTGCTCCTTAATGAGATATGCAATTCTGGTTTAGCTATAGAACTCAAGAAAATAAAAATGTAGTTCAAATGTTTTATGTTTTTAAATGTTTTGATTCAGATTAAGTCCCAATCTGAGTAGTTCTTCCTATACAAAGGAAGAAACTTAAAAATTTGCCAATGGTGACGTATAAATCGTGTGGTGAAAAATGATAATTATGAATTTAAATTATCATACTAAATTTTTTAAAACCTTCAAATTTTTATATTCTTAAAATTATTCCAATTAAATAAAACTTTAAAAATTTTACAAATTTCCTAAATTGCCAATTTTTCAAAGTTCTACAATTTTTACAAAAAAATATACAAATCTTCCAACTTTCACAAATTTTGCAATATAAGCAAAATTATTTAAAATTTTCCAACGTTTCACAAACTTCCATAATTTTTACAAATATATCCTAAAATAAAACAAAATCGAACACAAGTTTACAAATTTAATAAAATTATACAATTTGATTTCACAATTTTATGAAAATTTTACAAGTTTATAAATCTTAAAAAAATTTTCTTACGAATTTTACAAAATCTTACAAATTTTCTTTTTAAAATCAATTAAAAGTTTACAAATTTAACAAAAATTTAATTACTTTATAAAGTTTTATAAATTTTTCAAATTTTAAAAGTTTTACGAGTTCTACGAAATATTAAAAATTTACTAAATAAAACTGAATTTTCTAAACGAAACAAAATCTTACAAATTATCTTACCAATTTCTTCCTAAAATCAAATAAAATCAAACAAAAGTTTACAAAATTATTCAAAAATTTTTAATTAAAATATCACAATATTTAATCAATTTAACTAACCTAAAAATTTTGAAACAAAGGTTACATAAGTTACCAATTTCCTTTTTACTTAAACAAATTTTACAAAATTTTGGAAATAAAACATAACTTTTGTGCTTTACAAATTTCGACAAAATTTGTATATATATTCTAAAAATATAATATTCATTTCATTGAATTTTAAACCTTGGCAACAACCTATGTTATTTTTTTTGAAAAGTTTCCCATATTTTATGTCAGAAGTTTGTGAATTCAATGACATTTCACAACTAATGATCTTAAACTCATCAAGACACTTAGAGGGTAGTCTTGAATAGAGTTCGAAATTCCCAAGTATTATTGCGGTAGGTAAAATAAGAAATTTCCATACATTACCGACAGGACGAGAACTTACCGAGAATATTATGGAATTTGAATATATAACTGAAACTGAGAATTAATCGTTTGCTAATAACATCTGTTTATTTGGTTACCGTATATATTATAAAACTATCTATTCTAAACATGTGTAATATTTTCATAATCAAATTATATTGTTAATTGAATTTTTATGAAAACTAATTTTCAAAATCATAATTCTCTTATATTTCCAAAAAAATTTACGGTAGTTTCCATGAATATTCCCATCTTTCTTAATATGCAATACGTAGATTACTGGTCATAAATACGTAAACTCTCTTTTTTTTCTCTTCCCTCTCTCTTTTGTTATGCTGCCTTTAGATTTTTAACGCATACCTGCGTAATATACGTAATATGAACCTACGTAAATTATGACGTAGTTACATGAGAATAGGCCAGCAAAATGGCGTTTATTCAGTTAATAATAACTGTAATATATTCTTGAGTCGGCCATTTTGAGATTCTTTATATTGAGTGTTTAAGCAATCAAAACAATTTAAACAATAATAATTGAATTAAATATTAAATAATTAAATTTAAATGAAATGGATATCAAGTGTTTATTTTTGAATTAAATGTCTCTAAAAATTACATTCATTTCAAAAGAACTATGAAATTTACGGAAATTTACTGGTAATTTATGGAGAATTTGTCGGAATATTGAATAAATGACCATTTTCAAGAAATTTGGTTTGAAACCAAAAATGTTTATTGTTTTATATATTTTTACTATTCAAATTCAAAATGCAATATAACAAAAGTTTATATTTATAAAATTATTAAAAATCCAAACATGGAAAATTACCAAATTTTAAATTTTTTAAAAGGATTATAAAAATCCAATTTTCAAACATTTTAAGGGATTATAGAATCCAATTTTTCAAAATTAAATGGATCAAAAGAATCCAAGGCAAGAAATTTTTAAAAAGGAATTACAAAAATTCCAAATATTAAACAAAATTTTTTTTTATGGATCATAGAATCCAATTTTCAACAATTATAAAAGGATCAAAGAATCCAATTTTCAAGATTTTTAAAAGGATCAAAGAATCCGATTTTCAAGATTTATAAAAGGATCAAAGAATCCAATTTTCAAGATTTATAAAAGGATCAAAGAATCCAATTTTCAAGATTTTTAAAAGGATCAAAGGAATCCAATTTTACAAAAATTTTAAAAAAGGATTATAAAAATCCTAAATTTATCAAAAATCTTGAAAGGATCAAAGAATCCAACTTTCAAACATTTTTAAATGGATTACAAATATCCAAAATCTCTAGATCTTTACAAACTCTTAAATGGATTATAAGAATCCAAAATCATTAAATTTCACAAAATTTTAAACGGATTAAAAGAATCCAATTTTACTACATTTTAAAAGGATTACAAAAATCCTAAATTTGTAACAAAATTTTAAACGGATTAAAAGAATTCAAAATTCTAGAATAGTAAAATTCAAGAGGATTATTAAAAATCCTAATCTCTAAAAATAAGAAAAATAAAAAGGGGTTAAATAAATCGTTGAATGTATTAAAATAATCCGAATTTTAAATGTTCTAAATTTCTATAGGTGAATATAAAGCCTACTTACAAAATTCTTTAAAGGATCACGAGAATCCAAATGCAAATTATTGAAATATTTTTTTTTTAAATCTACGTATGTCTGTTTTACTGAACTTGTTTTCCTAAACGAATTTTATGAATTCTTTGATATTCTGATTTACCCATGTCAAATAAACGAATCACTAGGACTCAAGCTCAAAATAATGATGAATTAAGGGGTGAAATAGAAGAATATAACCCTTTTGCGCCAAGAAAAGAGTTACCAAGAGGAGAAGAAGAAGAAGAAGCACTTTTAAATAATTCTATGTCAGGTTCCGACCAAGAGAATAATACAGTAGTTGATTTAGGGTCTTGTTCTGAAAATTCTAGTGGTAATTCTAGTGGAAATTCTAGTGACAAACCTAGTAATAAATTTGGTAGTAAATTCAATAAAAATAAAAATTTTTAAATGGAAGACCAAATTGATATCCCTCCTGTTCACACCCCTTCAGGGCAAATGGTCACATTAAGGGACGCACTTACTATGGTACCAGAATTTAATGGAAAAAACATACCCCTTGGACAACTCATTGAAGGCTGCAGTGAAGCCAAAGAAATGATAGAGCCAGAGTTTGAAGCGAATTTAGTGAAATTGATAAGAAGTAAAATAACAGGAGAAGCACGTCAATCTATTTTCGGACAATCATTTGCAAATATAGAACAACTCAAGAATTTTCTTAAAAATATTTACTCCCCAGCAAAATCTATCCCACAATTACTAGGAGAATTAGGCAACGAATTTCAAAGGGACGAAGAAAGTGTAATAGCGTTCGCAAATAGAATTAGAGAAATAGGAACAAGAATTTTAGAAGTTAAGAAATTAGATGATGGTGGACGATTGGACCCAATTCGACTATAGTCGATTCCTTTAGAAGAGGATTGAAATTAGAAATCGAACAAAGATTACCTCAGCTAGAAGATGAAGCAGTAGGTGATCTGGTTCAAAGTGCTATCACGATTGAAAGAAGATTAGAAGCCCAGTGCAATTTAAGAAATAAAGTTATTCCTAAATTAGAAAATCTCAATTTCAAACCACGAAGGACCTTTGCATGCCAGATTTGCAACAAAAACAACCATGAGACAGCAGATTGCAAAAGTAAATTCTGGTGTCCATCTTGTAAAATGAATGGACATTCTCTGGAAAATTGTTTCAAAAATAAAAACCAATATCCAGCAAATAAAACTACTTGCCAAATTTGTAAGAAAGAAGGACACATTGCCACTCAATGTTATAGTTTAAACGAGTGTCAACTGTGCCAGAAAAAGGGACATACGGCCCAAAATTGTTTTTTAAATCGTAACCAACCTAAAATAACCTGCCAAATTTGCAATAAATTAGGCCATAGTGCAGATAAATGCTTTCAACTAAGCAAAACGTTTAATCAGAAACCAATGGAACCGGTTAAAATATTAACGTGTCAAATTTGCAATAAATCCGGACATGAAGCTCGGTACTGTCGAACCCCGGTACAGGATATCAAAGAATGCAGATACTGCAAAAGACCTGGACACGTCATTGAAGATTGCAGAAAAAGAAAATACAATGAAGAACAAAACGCGGGAAACGGACGGAACCTTCAGGACAAGAATGCATCCATGGAGGTCAGGAGAAACCAAGAGCATTCGAACCAAATAAATTTTCTTCGAGAAGAGTTGTTACCATCGGAGTAAATAATCAATCAAGTTTACATCCATATATTGAATTTAAATATGCAGATAAAAGAAATAGTGTACAATTAATGTTAGACACTGGTTCGGAAATATATATTATGAAAATTGGTTCAGTCTCTTCAACTCAAACAATAAATACTGACCAAACTGTACTATTAAAAGGAATCGATACAACGATCCTTCCTACAATAGGAACAATTGAGATTAAAATTTTAAACAACATGGTAACTTTTCACATAGTCCCTGAAGAATTTTGCATTCCTTTCAATGGAATTTTAGGCTCAGAATATTTTCTAGAAACAAAAGCAACATTAAATTTTGAAACCAGACAACTTATTGTAGGCGAAAGATCAATGAAATTTAAGCAGAATGAAAAATTACCTTTCGAATTACAAGTAAACGGAATATCTAAATGGAATAAAAATTCAACAAGTGCCTTACCCTTTGTAGATATCTTCAATCCACCTTCAAATAGCTATGGTCAATTTATGATAGACACTGGATCAGAAGCCAATATCATTAAATCACACTTATTGCCAACCGAAATAGATATTAATAATTATAAAACAGTTTTATTAAAAGGAGTGGGAGATAAATTCCAAAACACTATGGGATCCATTGAAATTGCGATATATGGAAGAACGACGACATTTTTTATAGTAACAGAAGATTTTGACATTCCATGCGAAGGAATTTTAGGGGTAACCTACTTAACTGAAACAGGAGCAATAATTGACTACGGAAATGGTACACTTCAAATTGGCGAGACAATAGCAAATTTAAAATGCAGAAAAGAACCATCTACCATGAATAAACAACAATGTTTATTAGTTAAAGAAGAATTGAAAAATATAATTGAAGAAAAAACTTCGAATTCTGTCATTATAAATGAAATTCAAAATATTCCAATAAACCCTACTGAAGATGAGAACAAAATAAATTCTACGTGGAGTTTAGAAACTAATGTGTCCGCAATTCCTCAAATTAATATTGATGAAAACCAACTTCAAGATATGGATGAAGAAATTCCTGAGTCATCGAATGAAAATCTTTCAGTTGTAACAGATTTTAAACACTTGGAACTACTAGATTTGGATTATTCAACAAAACCATATTTTCAGGATATATTAAATGAAGTATCTTCAGAACTCAACTTTAAAAATTATTCTACAATGGAAGTAAATGAAACTTTTCAGATATTTAAAGAAAGTTCTTCAAAGTCACCATTTGTAAAAATTTATTCTATTGAAAACCACGAAATAACATCCAAAGAAACAGATCTATTAAATACGATATACCTATAAACGTAAAACAGTATAAAATACCCATATCTCTTAAAGATGAAGTAGAAAGACAGGTACAGGAACTACTAAAAGATGGAATCATCAAACCATCTACGTCTCCTTACAATTCACCATTGTGGATTGTCCCTAAAAAAATGGACGCTTCTGAAAAACAAAAATGCCGTCTTGTTTCGGATTTCAGACTTCTAAATGATAAAACAATTAGTGATGGATACCCACTACCCGACATTACCCAAATTATCGATCAAGTCGGTGGACATAGATACTATACCACTTTAGATTTAGCGAAAGGATTCCAGCAAATCCTCATGGATCCTCACGACTCCCATAAAATTGCCTTCAGCACAGCTTACGGTCATTACGAATACGTAAGAATGACTTTTGGATTGAAAAATGCCCCACCTACCTTCCAAAGATTTATAGATGAAACTTTTAAAGACCTACAAAGAAAAATAATGTATACTTTTATTGATGACATCGTAGTATTTGCAGATACACTTGAAGAACATGGAGAAAAAATGAATCTCAATCTTTTGTAAATAGCTAAGACTAGAAACCTTTCACGATAAATTCGAAACGCAGCTGCACCAATATGAATACCGAAAATTTACTTAGATTATCATAAAATATAATAAACTTTGTTCCTCTATATTTCGACCAAAATGCGTCGCCCACAATCGTATTTCCTTTTCAAATACAAACGTCTACCAGTCTGTAACAAGATAAATTCATAAAACTCCAAACAAATACAAGTAGTAAATAGTCCAGTATTTAGCCATTACAGGAAATCATAAACAGCTTAGGCTGTCACTCAAAAGGGACCGACAAATTGAAAAAATATTTAGAGTTCACTGTGAATAAAAAACCGGATAACAATAAACCGGAAAACATAAAAAAAATTTTTGCACACGAACCGACCGCAATTTGAAAAAAAGTTTTAAAAAATTTTATTATTAGAGAACGATGCCAAATTGGTTATCAATGGCAAAACGCGAACAAGGTTTACATTTTTAAAAACTTTCCGTGAAGACTTTGTTACCGGAGTCTCTCGCAGAATAATCTGAACTGCTTTCAAAACCGACTCGAGACATATGGCTTTGCTGACCGAAAATTTTTTTATATAAGCAATCCTGAGAGGTTCTTTTCCTCCTTGAAGAAGACTATTGTTTATGTTGATTTTCACGAGTGGACGAAGGCGTGTATTTTTCAAGAAACGATTTTTCATATCAGCATCACGGACAATCCATTTAATATTGAATTTGCATGCAAGGCATTAAAGAAACATAAATTATTATCATATCTATACATGTAGTTTTACTCAATATTATTTGAGTATGTTAAGAAATAAATAAAAAAAAAAATCTGCCCGCTTTGCGGGCACATTCTCATCGCGCGCAGCTCGCTTCGCTCGCAAGCTTGAGCGCGCCTAGGGCGCGCGATTTGATTGTCGCGCTTCGCGCTCCGATCTTTCTGGACCTCGCGCTTCGCGCTTGGTCTTGTGCTCTTCGCATACATTTAAGTTTATTTCTTATAATTTAATACTTAAGCTCAAACCAATTTTATAATATTAAAGATGATGTGAATTACTCATTTTCTCAAATTCACTAAATTTCTTTTTCAGTTTAAGTGAAACAGGAAATTCAATTTACTTAAGGCTCTATCGGCCTTAAGGAACACATTCTCATCATGACACTCGCGCTTCGCGCTCGATTTTCTGTATACATTTCAGTAACTTTTTAATAAATTACATGATTAAAATAATTTATTTTCTTCCAAATCTCTCAAAAAGAAAAAATAATCGTAGACTTTATTTAAAGTAGTACGATCACGAAAATTAGACCTCAGGATAAAATAGATAATTTTGCTTTCAAGAAAAAATTCAAAAATAGGAAACGGTCAAGTTGTAGAGAATCTTTTTTCTAAAAAAATGAACGATAATTTATCAGAATCGTATCATTTTCAAAAATTTGACTCGAAGCGATAAGAAAATAAGTTTGGGCAAAAATAAAATTTATTAATAACATTATTTTTTTGTGTTTCAAATTTTTTTCATGAAAAATAATCTTTTCTCATTCAAATTGGCCCTTCAATAATAATGTTGCTATTCGTGAAAGCAAAATTATCTATTTTTGTCTGAGGTCTAATTTTCGTGATCGTACTACCTTAAGGAAACGATTTTGCAGAACAACGCTTATTTCGTATCTCACATATTTTGGTGACAAAAATCGAATTTTTTTAATATTAAAAATCAAAATATAAAATATACATCCTGTCGAGAAATTTCTTAATAAGAATGTGTAGACCTCATTTAGGCAAATAATTTTTCATCTAAACTTTTTTTATGTATCTCATATATTTTGTATAAAAAATGGAATTATTGAATTATAATCGTATTTTTTGGAATTGCAACGAAAAATATATGTTTTTTCATAAACTGAGTAAGACAAAACTTGTAGATCTTTTTGAAACGAACAACTTTGTATTCTTACGTTTTTTTCGTATTTCACATATTATTGTTAAAAAATTGAATTTTGGATTTTCAATAGATTATTTTTGAATTAAAAAAAAAAATATGCATCTTATGAAAAAATGTTACAATTCAAATTTGTAGGTCTTTATGTAGAAAATAATATTGTATCATAACGTTTTTTCGTATCTCGTATAATTTAACTGGAAAATGGAATTTCGATATTGACTTTTTTCGAATTTGAATATGCTGTAACATATCTAATTTTGATTTAATCAAAAAATGTTATCAGGATAATTTTTAGAGATTTATTAGCACTATCTAAAACCAGTATTAAAATTTTTGATTTTTTCAAAAAATTATTTTCAAAAACACAAAAGTAGTGCTCAATCTCTCAATTTTGATTGGATGTGGCTGGTTAACGAAGTTGTCCTTACTTTTTCGGCTCCGATAAAGTGTGCAAAAGCACAATTCAATCTGATAATTCTATCGAGAGTTATGCCGCACACGACCTACAGACAGACAGACAGACAGACACTTTCGTAAAAACCCTTTTTTCGGACTCAGGGGGTCTCAAAACGTAAAGATTTGATGAAATTTTCGAAAAGTCATTTTTCACATAAAACCAATACCTTCTCATCCATGATGAGAATGTAAAAAACCAAAAGTTCTTTATTACTGCATTCAGATTTATTCTGAGATGTTTGGGAAAAAAAAAATAATACATTTATCTTTAAAAAATAACAAAACTGCAATTTTAGTATTTGTGATAATAAGTATCACATTTTAAAAAGTTTTGTTAGATTTAATTTGTTCTGAAAATGGTCAGAACTATGATATATTCCACCTTTATACTAAATGTGCCATTTTTAAATTTTAAAGTGACATGTTTGATAACATGTCTGCTATTATATTGACCCAAAATTCATAGAATTTTTTTCATTTCTCATTATTTTGGCATAGGGTCAGATTCTTTTTATTTTCTTCGATTAAAATTTTCACAAAGTCTTCACGGAAAGTTTAAAAAAATATAAACCTTGTTCGCGTTTTGCCATTGATAACCAATTTGGCATTGTTCTCTAATAATAAAATTTTTTTTAAATTGTTTTCAAATTGCGGTCGGTTCGTGTGCAAAAATTTTTTTTATGTTTTCCGATTTATTGTTTTCCGGTTGTTTATTCACAGTGAACTCTAAATATTTTTTCAATTCGTGATGCGGCATACTGGACTACTTCATTTTGAATTGCAAGCTATGAGATAAGTTTTCCAATTTTATGATAATCCTTATGTTAATTATCTCCGTTTTACAGAAATTTTGAATTAATCTTTGAATTTATGGCACTGAAGAGGGCCCCCATATGTGGCCGAAACGTTTGCCTTGCTTTCTTTTTGAGTATTTTTATATCTAATAGTGAAAATTTTAATCGAAGAAAATAAAAAGAATCTAACCCTATGCCAAAATAATGAGAAATGAAAAAAATTCGATCTAATTAAAGTTTGATTCTATTAACCAAATATTTTTCTAAGTGTATAAATATTAGACAGTAGACAGAAATTTCTCAATGCCTTTTATTTAATTTCACAAATTTTCATCTTGATATCTTATTTTATATGAGTATGAATTTAGATGAATGAAATGCCGGTAATGTAGATTCCTACAAATGACACATGGCCTTAACACTATGGATCACTTTAATGAATATTTTTGGCTAGGGTTTTGGGACATGATCCCGAATCACCAGCCAAAATATTAATTACAGTAGAAAAATCTTATTGGAGAGGAATCTATAATTATATAAACATGCAATATATTCTGATTTCTGTAGTCCTTAAAATCTCTTTAGATCTCTGTAATTTTAAGTTAACTCGTCTAATCCTGTTAGAATCTTTAAGAAAGTTTGGCTATTTTTGGTATGTCTTGTATTAGTATTAGTATAAGTATTGGTTAGTATTTTTACTCTGTGAATAATAAATATCATCAGCTTTTAATTGAAAATTTAAAAAAAATTAGTTGAGTTTGAAATTTTTGTCACTGCCTACATTATCGGAGGATCACGAGTCGCGTATCAGATAGGATACGTTGTCGACAGGTGTCCTCGTAGACAATTTCAAACTCTTATACATATATCGCAAATAATGCAAACGAATTTAATATTTAAAATAAAATTATGTGTTTAAAAAACAAAGGTTTGCAAAAGTTATAAATACTAAATTGAACATTTTTATTGATATAAATCTCAAATATTGTTGTAAAATTATTTTCTAGTGCATTCTAGAGAGAATAAACTAATTCAACTGTTATTCTAAAAAGGTGAAAAACTCAAAATTTTCTGTATATGACAAGTTTAAAATTTGCGCACTTTGAAAATTTTGAGTTGGTAAAAAGACATACACTTTAATTCGAATCTTGAAAAAATTAATTAATCACTTTCAAATTTGATATCTCTGTTGAATTTTTTTAGTAAAAAATTGTAGTTCATTTCTTCGAAAATATTAGATGGATTTTTTAAATGAAAATTGGTAAATATCATTATTTGGTGCAATTATTATAGGAAATGTATTTAAATAAAAGTATAATCTCTTTTCTGTTTTTATTCGTAAGCATGAATGAAAATCATTAATTCAGAATCATTCCTTTCAAACCAATCATTCATTTAAATATTTTTTGAAAACAAAAATGTTCACTTACTAATTTTTAAGAAACAAGTGAGTTTAACGTGAAAAGTTAAAAATTTATTCAATGAACCTTTTTAGTACGATTTTTAAAATTTAAAAGGTTCATCATTGTGTACACATTAGTACCAAATATAGCTACTAATGGCGCCACTTTCCAGTGGCATATCTCGCACTTTGTCGCATCATTTTCTTTTGTCTTGATAGCCTTTATACCCACAAGATTAACACAAAAATCTTTCTTACCTTACAATTAACATTTTCAATACTTTTCAAGTAAGCATTGTGTTTATAAGTAATATATAAATAAACATATTGTGGAAACAATCTCAAAATTTCATTGAAAATGAGATAAATGAACTATGTAATTAGAGATAACCTCAAATTTTCTTCATGTACAATATTATTGTTAATTATTAGAAAACGTTTAGTTTTGTTTTGAAACAATGTGTTCACCGATGGATTCTCCAGGAACTCGAGCTCTTGAGGCTGCCAGGAACATCAAAGATTTAGCAATATTTAAAAAACCTACTGGAGTTGCTAAAAGGAGCAGCTGTTTTAGGGTTAAGATTTTGGATGAAGATACATATATTGCCAAAATGGGTAAGATATTTGGAGCATTTTTATAATCCTTTTTTTCTTATATTATCTTTATGTGTCTACTCTGTAAAATAAAATTATTTTTACATTTTGATAAGTTTATGATTAGATGTAGTTACTTTTGAATTCAGCGATAAGGGAAAACTTTCTAAAAATAATTTCTCAATTAATTCAAAATAAAATAATAGATTGATAATAAACTAGAATCAGAAAATAAAATTTTCAATAATTAATTAGACTTCAAAGTCAGATATATAATTTTCCGTATTTAATTTGGAAATAATCATTACTCATAATTTATTTACATCTTTTCTCAGGTAAAATCATAGAGCGAGACTTCTACCCTGATCTAAAGAAACTAAAAGCGCAAAATGAATACCTAGAAGCCTTAGAACAAAACGATGTAAAGCGGATGCGTGAATTGTATGCAAAATACAGTTCAGGTCAACCTATAACCGAACGACCTGTAAGCCCAGCTACATTTGAAACACCCCTTCGAAGAGATGATGATTCCACTCCTGTTTCATCAGATACACCAAGAGAGGATTACCCAGTTGACTTAACAAAATCCGAAAACAGTGCCGTGCATAAAGTAGGACTAGACAATTACCTTAGTACTCATACAAGTGAAGACAATGCTAGCTTTCAAGAAATAATGGCAGAAGCTGAAAAGCGGCACAAATTAAAATACGCTTGGTTATACAAAAATGAGGAAACAGCCAAAGCCCTTGCAATAGAGAATGAAAAAAGAGAAGCTTTACCTATTGAGAACAGGGAGAAAATGAAAGAACTAGAAATGTGGAATTACACAAATAAAAATTACATTATGTACATTCCTGATGGGGTGGAGTTAACAAAAGAAGAGAAAATAGAGATGGCTAAACAGAAACAAGAAGTTGTCCATGTAAATACAAGGCTTACTGTAAATCCCTTCAACGAACAACAAAATAAGGAGACAATCAGCGAATTAGCGAAATCACAGTCAAAAGTACATGATGGTAAGATTGGAGTGGATGGCAAAGAAATTGTAAAAAATGCAACGCCTAGAATAAACGGATTTAGTATCGTGGCTACCCCGAGTCCAATGCCTGGAGTGTGTGAGAGTCCGCTTATGACCTGGGGTCAAATCGAGGGCACTCCTTTTAGACTGGATGGAGGAGATACTCCACTTCTGAGGACTAATCAAGGACCTTCCTTCAGGATGGCTGAGCCGCCGAAGAGAGAAAAACTCGCCTTCCAGCTGGCAGAAAAGGCTGGAGAAAGAAATAGAGACAGGAAAATGAAAGCTTTGGAAGCTGCGAGAAGATCTTTGTCAACGTGAGTATTTTTTAACTTCTAATTTGATTTCATCTGTTAATATGTTATTTTAAAAAAGTATGACTAAATAACGACAATTAAGGTTTATAAGGTCATAATTGTGCAAGGATTTAAAATATGTAGGTATATTCATTAATAGCGTTGCTCAATATCAAGGTGGCCGCTGGACCGGGAAACCGGGATATGACCGGGAATTTTTTAAAATTTATAATAAAAAACGATTTTTATTTGTTTTAAATGTCTTACATAAAGTGATTTACTTATATATTATATTATGCATTTCGAAATTCCCGCCTTATTTTAACAATTACTTTAACAATTGTCCATTTCGTATGATTTCGTGATTTCGGTATACCAGGAGAAATTTAATTTCAGAATATTCAATAAAAAATATTTTAAAACTCTAAAAACCCATTACATTAATTTTTGTTCATTGAAAACTATTTTTTTAATGACCGGGAATTATTTTTGTCGATGAAAACGGTCACCCTGAATATCCAATCTAACAGATGTTCTCCACTCTGAATTAAAAAATCAACCCAGATTATTTAAATGAAATAGTAACAGAAGCAGAGTTTAATATAAATACATTACCTGCACCATTTCTCTATTTGTATTTTTTTTATTGCAGCACAAAAAGCGTAAAAAAACCATAATATTTAAAATAATTGATGTTCATTTTTTCCCATTTTTTAAAGTCTAGAAAAGTATTATAATTAACTTTTTCCAATGCCACATTCACCACTATTTTTGTCGAACTCTTCAACTTCGTTTTCTCTGGTTTTATTTAATATATTTTGTTATCATTTATTTTGGGAAGGAAATTTATGTGTTTATTTGCTAATTTTTCCAAAAAAAACTAAACTTACTTGCTTGGTTAAACTTTACCTACTGTGTAATGTTATTAGGATAAGATGGTTGGTCGTAATTACATACGTTGGAACATCAACCTATACTTTTTCTCTATCATAAATCTAAAAAGAACTATTAATGGTATGAATTAATTGAATTAAATGTCTTTATTTGCGAGTTTTATAAAGCAAAAATGTTGGATTAACGCCTAGTTAAATAAATTCAGGGGATCGTCAACTTAGCAGAACTTGCCCGCCCTAGCTATTTTCCCAAACTTTCTCCTACCTTTAATCAATGAAGTTTAGTTCTTTTTCAAATGACAAAATTCTATTTTTTTAGACCTTCGCCCAAATCAACAATGGATCGTCTGAGTACAATGTCCCCAGCAGCTCGAAGATTAGCGACTCAGAAACTCAAAATAATTGGAACGCCAACACCTAGGAGAACTTCCAGGTCACGAACACCATCTATTGGAGTTCGAACTCCAGGAACACCTCGCCTTTCCACCCCAGGAAAGGAATGTCCATCTTCTCGAGAAGATCTCAAATCAACTCCTCAAGGTCTCGTTTCAACTGATAATTTACTTAATCTTCCTCCTCAAAGACAAAGAGCTTCAGATTTTTTTAATAAATGAAAAAATGTTGATATCTTTATTTTTAGATTTTGCATTAAATTATTAACATTGGAGATCACTGTTTTTTCAAATCCCTAATTGACTTATTATTATGTATAAAAATTGCCTGTATACATTTCTTATAATATTTTAAACACATTGTTGATATTATGAATTTAGAATATATACTCCAAATAATTGTTTAACAATATCAAACAACTGTGTTAAATATTGTGATTAAAGATCATGAGAATGGATATAATGTGTTTATTAAAGTTCTAGGAAGTTAATTAGCAGTTATGGTATGTTTATTGTTACCGAGAGAATAATAACTAAAAAATAATTTACAAATATATTTAAAAAATTTCCTTTTAGACTATGCGCGTGATATTTATTTTCCCTCATCATTAGGAATTTCTATCACATTCATAAAACGTCGTAAGTAAACAGTGCATGAAATAGAAAATAATAAATGGTGGTAAAATCAGGTTGGTGCAATACTAATGACATTTTGTAAATTATTATTTGTCGTGTTGTAGATTATTGAATATTTTATACCATTAATTTGCTTTAAATATTATTGATGTCCCTTTTGAACGTTTTAAACTCTCTTATGTAGAAGTTAATCGTTTATTTAAAAACGTCACTTAAACATTTCCTCATTGTTAATATTTAAAGTCTGATGTTTTTGTGCATTAATTGTAAGTTCCGGATGTATAAGTAAAAACATGAAACTTTTAAAGGCATGAAGGTCGTATATAGGAAATGCTTAAAAATTCATCGGACAGATAAAATGAGGTTACATTGGTTAACACACGTTTCGTTCCTCCTGGTGATAGTCACCGTGTCCTTTATTAGAACTGGAAGCTACGGATTTCCTCCTAATCTTTGGAAACCAGTCCTTCCTGTTTTGCCTATTATCCATAGACACACTCTGAATCACCGTCTGAGGCATTTTAGACAATTAAGATTACAAAAAACACCTCCTCTTGGGTAAGTTTCACGTTCTTAATTCTTTAAAATTTGTAAAATATAAAAATTTATTAATAATAAGTACATGAAGATAAAAAAGCTTTTAAATTTGAAATTTATAAAAGAACGAAGAGATGGGAAACCATCGAGGAACCCATATCGGAACCAATATCTTACATGGATTTATACACATTTTTTCATGTACGATCCCTCGTATACTAGAATGGGAACTGATAAATGATTTTGCATCCTCTCATACGAGATCTTTTGTGGGTTCCCATTTACCAAGGTGCGATTTTGCTCGAGTTCCCACACCATAATCCTACTTGGGTACCCGTCAGGATACTTCTAGCAGCGAAAAATTAATAAATTTATTTTAAATGAGTTAAATTATTTTTCTTTTTATTCAAGATTCAGATCAGGCTACTCATTTAAAAATGTCTTTATTGGAAGTCCACCAGTGCCAGTGCCCAGATTTTTCCACTCATATCCTGCAACCATACTTGGATATCCTGGTTATGACGGAAGATTTGGAATTGGATCTTACTATCCTGGACTAAATTATTATTGTGGATACAAAGGTTCATTTAAATTTAAATATCAAACTTGGCCTCTCCTTTGTTAAGGAATCGTCAATTAAAAACGCATGGCTAACTTACGAATCCTTAATTGGGAGAAGGGAGACCAAAGTCTTTTTTAGGTAAATTCCATTTTTTTTAATATTGAAAATTATGCCTATTTTATAAAATTGTTACAGTTTTTTATTCTTAAAAAATAATAACAATAATTTCCCTGCTGCAAATTCCCATTAAAAACTTACATGGAGACTTACTTTGGTTTGTATGTGGGAATCCATACCGTAACAAATTGGTACATGAAATAAGATAGGAACTTACCTAGTCACTACATAGCTATTCTGAGCCATTTCAAAATCTCTTTCCAAATCACTCGGAACCAATCCGAAGAACATTATAAATCTCGTTTGATGAAAATCGGTTGAAAATTAGTCTGAGGTACAATTTTTTGAAAAAATATTTTCTAATTTTTTTTTTCTAAAGTAATATTTTCTTGTAAAACTTGATTTATAATAATGATTCTTATATTTTAAATCTTAATAATTATCATTATGAAGATTGAAAGTTGTATAATAATAAAAATTTATTTTGCGGCAATTCCAATCATTATAGTAATATTAATCACTATTTATACAGATTTCTTTAAACTGCATTATAATTAATTATAAAGTAGACTCTTGAAAAATTGTGTTGGTTCGTAAATATCTTAATCACGGACGAAAACAGTTAATCTCCAAAATTATTTTTTAAATGAAAATTCCTTTCCGCGCGTTCAATAAAAAAAAAAGAGACGTTTTTAACTGCGCCGGGATTTGAACCCAGGTCTTTCGATTGTCAGTCGACTGCTCTAACCAACTGAGCTACACAGGCGACCGACATCCCTTTCTCCACTGAAAGACCTCGATATATTGCGTTTCGGCATTTTATAATTTTACAATTTTTATGGTAGAGATGGAATATCACTGTCTGCTTTATCAGGACACAAGTCTCGGCATCAGATAGGATACTTTTCCGACAGGTGTCCTTGAGGACAATTTCAACTCCTGATTCATGAAAAGCAATTAATATTTTTCAAAGAATTTAAAAATCTTTCTGTGGAAAAAGACCATGAAATTATTAAATGCCGTTACGCAATGCAATCGGAAGATCCGGGCTCGAATCCCGGCACAGTCGGAAGCGTCCCTTTTTCCGCAAAAAGACTTAAATTCTTTGACAAATATTACTTCGTTTCCACAATTTAAGAGTTTGAAATTGTCTGCGAGGACACCTGTCGAAAAAATATCCTATCTGATACCGAGACTTGTGTCCTGTTAAAATAGACAGTGAAATTTCAACTCTACCATGAAAATTATAAAATTATTGAATCGAAAAACCCGGGCTTGAATCCCGGCAAAGTCAAAAGTGTCTCTGATTCCACAGAAAGATTTTTAAATTTTTTGAAAAATATTAATTAAGCCCAATATTGAGCGCGCGAAAAAGAATTTTTTTGTAGATATGTTGTTACCGGTATTATAATTTTAACATTAAAGTGAATGGCCTTTCCGGTTTTGTATAGTTGTTTTATTTAGAAAGTACGTCAACGTTTCGACCGATTTTTCGGTCCTTATCAAGACTATAAAAAGGAAATACAAAATTAATATATATAAAATAATTTTGAAGAATTACAGATATAGTAAAAAGATAATATTTATACAATAAAAAAATTTTAATATAAAATTAAGAGATAATAAAAGAGAGAAAGAATAATAATAATAATAAACATACCGTGGATGACATATTTGGTATTTTACTTCCATTCATCAAATTCTTTAAATTTTCAGTGTTTTTTTTATATAAAATTAAATTTCAAAAAATCCATGTTAAAAACATAAAATTATATTGTAAAAGGTTAAAATGATCATCATAGCATATCAGTTGCTATGAGAGTTCATTAAATTTTAAAAAATTTTTGTTGGGATAACTGGTGTCAACCTTTTTAGGTTATATTGATAGATAATGACACCTATAAAATAAATATACATGAGATGGATTTTTAAGTAAATTATGTAAAGAAATTTTTTGAAATATTAGTTACTTACAAACAGTTTCCTTCATATTTACGTTATTGTTACATTTTTTAAACTATTTTACTACACAAAATTTTGGAAGTAAATGTCTCCACAATTGTTCATTTGTTTATTATTATTATTATTCTTTCTCTCTTTTATCTTCTCTTAATTTTATATTTTATATTAAAATTTTTTTATTGTATAAATATTATCTTTTTACTATATCTGTAATTCTTCAAAATTATTTTATATATATTAATTTTGTATTTCCTTTTTATAGTCTTGATAAGGACCGAAAAATCGGTCGAAACGTTGACGTACTTTCTAAATAAAACAACTATACAAAACCGGAAAGGCCATTCACTTTAATGTTAAAAAAAAGAATTTTTATTTATAAAATAATTTTGGAGATCAACTGTTTCGTTCGGGATTAAGATATTTACGAACTAACACAATTTTACAAGAGACCACTTTATTATAGTGCAGTTAAAAAAAATACGTGTAAATAATGATTAATATTACTATAATCATTAGAATTGCCGCAATTAAAATTTTTATTTCAAATTAATTAGTTGAGTTTGAAACTTTTGTCACTGCCTACATTATCGGAGGATCACTAGTTTCGTATCAGGTAGGTTACGTTGCCGACAGGTGCTCTCGTAGACAATTTTAAACTCTTATATCGCAAATAATGCAAACAAATTCAAATTTAAAGAATTTGAAATCTTTCTGCTGAAAAAAGACGCTTTCGTCTGCGCTGGGATTCGAGCCCAGATCTTTCGATTGCCGGTGGACTGCTCCTAACCACTGAGCTAATCCCAGCGCAGTCGAAAGCGTCTTTTTTTCCCGTAGAAAGATTTAAAATTCTTTAAAATTTTTATTATTATACAATTTTCAATCTTTATAATGATCCCTATGTGTCCTCTCATGCGTTAAGAACCTATTTAGTAAGCCAGGTAAGTTCCTGGTTTATTTCGTACGGAGATTCGTGTCTTAACCCTTTGCCTACCCAAGCATATTCCCACTCAGAGAGTCATATCCCGTGGCACATTGCTGACATACGAAAGGCATAAGTATTAGTACAAGAGGCTCAGGGTTGCAATTATTTGTAACAGCTTGAATCTCCTAGATTAAAATTTCTTGAATAATAATAAATCCATGTTGAAAATTTAGTTTAAATCCGAACAGAATACTACTTAAGTCCGTGTTGGACGAATGAATTCTACTTGTATTCTTGGAAATACAATTTTCATTTATGAATGATAAGAATTAAATTTCGTTATGTTTTATGTTTGAAAAATGACACTTAAAAAGTTGGATATGAATTATGCTGCACATATTGATTTTCTTACCACATAAACGTGTTTTTATGCTACAGTTGAGTGTAGCGTAATATTGTGTATTACGATACAGAGGAACATAATGTAAAAATTGAACTGCGCATGCGCCTATTACGATACAGCGGAGCATAATCTTCTTATTCGTATAGCACGGTATAGCGTTGGCATTTGTACATTTGAACTGCGCATGCGCATGTCGAAACATTTGTCTTTAAATAATATTTTAATGTAAATAAAAAACCATGTTTTTGTGGTTGTCCCGGTAGAAAGTCTCTAAGGAATTTTCGAATTTATTATGATTGAAATTGATGAATTTCCAAATGATTATTTTCCATTGAAAAAATATAAAAATAAACTTAAATCTTTTCGTAAAGTGACATGTTTGATGACATGTCTGCTATTATATTGACCCAAAATTCACAGAATTTTTGTTAATTTCTCATTTTTTTGGCATTGGGTCAGCCTCTTTTTATTTTCTTCTATTAAAATTATCAATGCTACTTACAATAAAAAACGCAAAAAAAGAGAGAAGGCAAACGTTTCGGCCACATATACTTGAGGAAGAATTGAGGGACTCCATGCAATATCGACTTAGGCGCTCGGACGCATTGCCTGTCTCTTCTTTCGTCAGATAAGATAGTCCGAAAATAAACTCAAACCAAATTGTTCGAGTAAAATTTTTTCCAAAACCCTTAGTTCTTCCTCAAAAAATTATAGAAAGGCAAATACTTCTTCTAAAAATGCGCAGTTGTCAATGTCAATCTCATCATTTAAAAATGTAGAAACATAATAATTCTTTAAACTTCTTTATTATATAAAATTGTTGGCGAAATAAGGCGCAGCAATTTCTTACGTGGCCTTGCATTTTCTAAGGATGAAATATACCCAACATTTTTTAGAAAATATCGCAAGTGCTTCGGTAGCCGTGCGGTTTAATTTATAAGGATAGACTGCGTTATACATGTACTTTAGGTAAAAATTAAGGTTCGAATCCTGTCAGCGTGAGATTATTATATTATTATTATATATTATTTCAAATTAATTAGGTGAGTTTTAAAATTTTTGTCACTGCCTACATTATTGGAGGTTCACTATAGTCGCGTATCAGATAGGATACGTTGTAGACAGGTGTCCTCGTAGACAATTTCAAAGTCGAAAGCGTCTTTTATTCCATAGAAAGATTTTCAAATTCTTTAATTATTATATTATGTTGAGCGATGTGTAATTGTTTAATCTCACGTTTATTTTAACGCAAGAGTTCTTTGGGGGTTCGAAGGTGAAGCACCCCGCTTTCAATAAACACGAAATAAAACACACAACTTGTAAAATAACACTATATATTTAATATAAAATAATGGCTATAACAGGGGTGTTTTTTTATATGTAATTGAGAAAGAAATTTGGTAAATACAATACGAGAAAACGAGAATTACAAGTCCAGAAAAGAAAAAGGTTTTGAAAACGAGTGTGGAACTTGTTGTTTTACCGAAGTAAAATTTGAATCTGATCAGAAAGTGGCAGCTAGAGAGTACCTGGGGGTAACATATTTTCGATACAGTCCAAGTGGGAGGGATGCCAGGACAGGCCCTTGGCAAGGATAAAGGCGGAGGAGTTAGATAGAGACCCTCAGCAAACCCTTCAGAGTTTCACACGGTTTGGGCAGCCAAATCTGACCCTCACTAATCATTAAACGGCTTAGGATAGGCATAGATGTTCAAAACTAGACAGCAATAACACTTAAACGCAATAAAATATGTACTCTTAAGAAGGTGGCAGCAAAGCGCTATCCTGCCATAAATGAGCGCAAATATCTACAAGCTAATCCTTAACTAAAATTTCTAAACCTAGGAACAAAGGCTTTTACAATAATGAAAGAGAAAATAAGAATTAGAGAGTTTTGAAAAGACGATATAATAATAAAAAATTAAGATGCTGATGAATAAGATCAAAATAAGAACAAAATTGATTTAAAAAAATGAAGCTGTTACGCAGTAACAGTAATGATAGTGTATAATAGTATAATTTGTAATATACAAATCAGTAAAAAAGTAAGCAAAAAAAAGACAGTTTGCGAAAAAAAAATTTTTTTTCTTATTGCCTTTAATAGTCCATAAAAAGAATAGTCCATATTCAGAATTTCACATTAAATCTTAGAAATATCCAATATTTGAACTTTATTTCCTCAAATGATTCATAGAAATTATACATTTTGCGTACTCACAATTTTCATGGACTTTCTACTGAATACTTTTGAAAAATTCTATACTTTTACTAGGATTATTGATCCAATTGTACATAGAACGGTACTTCTATGTAGTTTTAAGTAATTTTTGAACGTATCTGAAGGTCAAGCACTCTTTTAAGTAAATTTCCTCTAGTACTTATTTTTTCCGTATACTTGAACAGTTTGGTGCGTTATCCTATACTCTACAAGAAAATATATTTTTTTAGTTTTCAGATTATTTTCGAACTATCTTATTTGACGAAAAATGCGACAGACAATGTGTCCGAGTGCCTAAGTCGTTATTGCATGGAGTCCCTCAATTGGACTCGCAGCCGGAAAACAAGTCAGTCGAACCGACTATTTACTTATTTTATTTTATTTATAATTTTTTTTTAATGAGTTTTTTTAAGTGAATGTATTGAAAATTTGATCATGAATAATATAAAACTTATAGATTTTTTTTGGTAGAATCATATTATTCAATAATAGCTTAAAACAACTAAAATTTATCTATAGATTCTGACCATAAAAATCTATAATTTTTATTCGATTAAAAATTTTTATCGCACATTTTATTCGAAATAAAATTTTCCACACTTTCACTAGAAAAATTCCGATAAAAAATATTCTAAATGAAAATAATTTAGGAAATAGTTACTTTGACTAACTTTTTTCCCAATTAGATGTTCAATAATTCTTCCTTAAAATTCACACCTTTACGTTAAAAATTGGGTTGGGTATCAAAATATTATGTATCTTTGAGAAGGGAGCAATGAGAAAATTTTGAAAATTATGTCCTTAAGTAATTGATGGACGCTCTTTAATATGAAATAAAGGAGTTATTTTCAAAGAAAAAAGTTATTATAAATTAATTATTAAAGAAAAAAAAATAAACAAAGAATTTATTACAGAGAATCAAGGTTGCGATTGCGGTTGTAAAAATATGCATTGGCTGCATGATGAATCAAATTCCTTTGTATTGAACAATCGTCGTAATTTTTAAGTGACCCAGTAAATATCAATGTGTTCTAAATTAAGATGAAAGAAATGTCTACGCAACCGAGAATTTCATTATATTCAATAAAGGAAATGAATTTCTTCTATTTCAAAAATTTTATTAATTTTAATTAAAATTACTCAACGTAAAATTGAGTAAATCAATTAAATATGTGTATAATTTCATATTGAATTGTATAGGAACTAAAATACCTTCTCGCTATAAAAATTATATGGAGAGAAAATTGAATTATGTGCCCAGTACAATGCCATTTGCAAACATTCTCAAATCCAAAGTTCCTAGTATTCCAGACAGTAAACTTCATAATCAGAAAAATAAACTTGCAATTATTCTAGAAGGGGAAAAGGCTGGATTTAGACCGAGAAATTCCTCAACGAGTATTTACAGGTTTGTAACGAGCCATAGAAAGCTAAAATCGCATATATAAACATTTGTTTACACCTATTTCAGTAAAATTGAGTTTCTGTAATAGTTTATCCCATGTAATAAAATATTCAAAAAATTTATAGTATTGTAACTACAAAAAATAAATGAGTTGTGCTATAAGCTATAAGTATTCAATTTTTTGTCGATTTGATTAGGTCATAACATTTTATCAAGTATCTAATAGATGGATTAGTTATTATCATAATTATACATTTTTATTACTGGTTCTATAAATCTTGCTTTTTTCTGTGAATTTGTATTTATCTGATGCTAAAATAAATAAAAATATGTATTTCTTTAACAATTTTCTGTAAATATTTGTCTATAATAATATAGATAATTTAAAAATCCTTTTTTGTATTTAACTTTTATCTATACAATACACGGAGAGAAATGGATATTCAACTATGGGACAGCCATCTTATATGTTCAATTGTATTATCTAGATGTTCAACTGTAATATCCAAGATGTTAATCTCTGGCTATTTTAACATCTTAGATATTACAGCTGAATATCCAGATATTACAACTAAATATATAAGATGGCTGTCCCATAGTTAAACATCTAGATGTTAATTCTAAACATCCACTTTTCTCTGTGTACGTCTTCGTTAATCTCATTTTTTTATAAATGATTTTTAAAAATTTTAGTAATACCGAATTTGGTTGCAGAACGTATGGTGGGGAAAATATCAACTTACCTCCGTTTGTTATGAGCACGACTTGCGGAAATGTTTATCTATCATCATATTATAATTCTTATCCAATGACTTATTACCCAATATTTGGATGTTCTAAACCAATTTTACCATATTATCGATCCAGAAATTTTGCTAACCCTTATTATCAGTCGAAGGATAACTATGATAGAAATTATAACGCAAAAAGAAATTACTGGCATCACCAGGGCACCAGAAACTACAGATGTCAGTGCAGATATTGCTCTCCAAGAAATACACTTTTACCAAGATACACGTCGAATAACGAGAATGCATGCATCCTTCATTTAGCGCACTCTAAACGTCAAAGATGAACATTTTTTATATTTAAATACTGTGTCTTTGAATATAGAGCAATATTTTTATTTATTGTGCTTTATTTATTGCCTTGTACTGTTAGAAATTTAATATCTCTTTTATATTATTTATGGAATAATATACTGCTGTATTTGGTTTAATGTATTCTTATGTGTATTAAATTCAAGATACCACACTGAGAGAAATCTTTTGTTCATGCAAAACACGGTCACAAAAACCAAACTTTTTTTTCCGTGCTAAATTAACAAATTCACGTAATAATATGATGTTACGCAATTTTAAACTGACTTTTGCTTTGAACTTAGGTTGTAAATGATAAAGTAGGTTATTTGCTTTTCTATAGATACAATTTCAATCATTTATATATATTTAATTTACAATTTCTAACATGATTAACAAGAAAGTTTAGTAATATTAATGATTAAATTAAAATAAATTAAAATGTTATCTGCCAGTTTCAATGATTTACAAATTTTCAGAGAATCTAGGAAATAACAAGCATCTACGATTCCACTACCGTTCCAACTCTGAAACCGTAGTTTGTTTTAGGCCCATAACAGCGAGGGCAGAGTTGGAACAAATTCTAAAGTTTAACTTTTGACGAATGTTAGAGATATCTGTTGCAACTATAATGAAGAGTTGTTTCAATTTGACGTTTATATTACAGAGATTGCAAACGACGTTATAAAACTTCTTTTAAAAGCCATTATAGAATAATGCATCAAAAGTCTCAAAAATGTGTGTGTTCTAGTTTATGAGATGTATGTTTAAAGAATATTTATCATAGAAACTTACTCTCAAAAACTTTTATATACGGAGAAAGCCCGAAAACTGACGTGGATAGACTACTTTTGGTTTTGATAAAGAAAACAAAATTTACAATAGATTTTATAAAATTGAACTTTTTTTTATTTTCCAAACCAAAAGTTGTCTATCTACGTTCACTTTTATTTTCTCTACCATTTCCGAAATTTGAAAAAAAAAAATTTTTATAGTTTGAACATAAACATGTAGAAACTTAAAACCAATAAAATTTACTAATTTCCTAATTATCACATTCCCTTAAGGGGGTCGTCTACCTTCGCGCCAAAATTTCGAGCCTATTTTCAACGATGATTTGCGAAAAAACTACACATGATATTGAAGACTGGTTTTCCGTATTTTATTAGCACACTCTTAGACTTTAAAAAAATGACATCGAAACAATTTTTTTTTCAAAATCGTGACTTTGGTGTGTCCTTGACCGTTTCTTGAAACAAAAAAAACGAAAAAATGTCTTTAATTGTTATCACGTTGGCTAGGTCAGAATACAAGCTTCTTGAAAAATATCCAAATCTTCCAAAATGGCAGACGTTTTAACAAAAAAATCTTTTTTCGAGCTGAAAATGTCTGATGTAAAAATTAAATAAGAAAACTTTTTCAAAACTCTTGTCAAAACTTTTGAAAAAAACACAACTTTTGGAGAAACGCGTTTAAATCGCCGCTTGTGGACTAACGTGTATCCGGTCATAAATCCTTCACACGGCACATTTCTAGTAACGTCTAGATTCAAAATATGTAAAAAAAAAATAAAAAATAATCGATTTTTTAAAACCTCGAAGGTAGACGAGCCCTTTCAGGACCGTTTAAATATTACATAACGAAACGAGGAAGTATTGAGTGAGAACGAAAGTGATTCTTGACTTAATACTTTTATAAATCTCGTGTTCTCTATTTAACGATAGCCACCAACCAGGGACGGTTCTAGAAAAAAAATTTGGGGGGGTCCGATCGAAAAATTTAAAAATAAAAGATATTTTGGATTTCACAAAACGTGACGTTAGAATTGTGTTAGACAAACTCGAATTTTTTCGCTAGTGAGATTTGAGGGAGTCTGATATTTCGGGGGGGGGGGGGGGGGGCCGGCCCCCCCGGACCACCCCCTGGATCCGTCCCTGCCACCAACGGATATCGTTTCAGACTAACAAAAAATCTCATACTAGATAAGGAACAAGAAATTCTAGGGCCTCTTTCAGAGATTTTGATTTTGACCATCTTCACATTTTGTAATCCATAAGCTTTTAGAATTTAATACACTTTAATTAAAAATATGAAAAGCTCAAAGTTATGACTAAGAATGTCCAACTTTAATCTACACACATAGAGAAATTTGAATTTTGAAGCTTTTAAAATTAAAGGATTCCTATTTTGGAACCGAAAATTTCAAAGCTTTTAATTCTTCAGGCCGTCAACTTGAACAGCATTTTAACACGTATAAGGAAGTATTATATCAAGGTCATGAGAATGATATCATTTTCATTTACAACTCTTGTGGCCTCAATTTATAATCTTTCACAACTCAATAATCTAAAATATGAAGGCTTCCAAAATTTATTGACTAAGAGTTGGAAAAAGTATGTTTCAAAATTATTTAAATATAAACCCACCAAAATCTGAAAGGATGAAATCAATAATGCTTTTTTTTTTTAAAATAGGCATTAAAAAATTAAAGTAAATTAAAGTAGCTTTGCCATTCACATTATCAATTTGCCCATTCATCTGCCAAGAAACAAAATCAAATGGTAAATAGTAGAATGCAAATAGTAAAAATTGTATTATTAATTATTATATTTGTCTAGGGTACAGTTGTTTATTCTGAATAGCATATTGTGTGAATTTATTTTTTGTTTGTAATATATAAAATAAAAGAAAAAAATGCGAGAGCTTATGTAGAACCGTGTAGAACTATACACAAATTACCTCGACACATAAAAGAGCCACATCAAGAGATCACATACGTTTGAGCTTTCTTGTGCTCGACTCAGCGAATGTATCTTTTAATTATGGATATGTGTGGCATCTAAAACAACCGCGATGTGCATGTGCATCCCGAGATTTACAATCTGCCTTTCCACTTCCGACCCTAAAGCGCACTTGTCAACGGATCGTAAAGATGATGTTCGAATGTGAAAAGGGATGATGAGGAGTTATACACCACCATATGGTGTGCTGTGTGCTACACTGATCGCTTAAGCCTTATTGCTTTACTGTCTTAACGCATCGTCAAATGTAACTTTACGATAAAAATGCACATTTCTCTATTTCAAGGATATTTCAAAAATAACTATTTCAGAAATTTTAAACGACAACTTTTATAAAATATATTACAAGTCGTGTACAAAAATAATTATCTTATTTTTATTTTTATGAATTATTAAGAAATATTTTTAATATTAAACTAAGATGTTACCAATAATATTGGAGAAAATGGTGAAATAATTTTACTTATGCCTAAAAACAAGAGCAAGTTTTATTTCCTGAAATAGTAAAATCGTGATCGACACATCGAACGAATTATATTGAAGTAAACCCAATAAATGGTTCATTAATTCCTAAAAAGGAATGTTAGGTTTGCAAAAGACAATAGTAAAGTCACATATTCTGTCTAACCGAATCACCATAGTCTTTTGGAAATAGTGGAACCATATTTATAACTTTTCCTATTGAAAATAGGGAATAATTACACCTTCATAATATATATAAATATAAAGCTGCTACATTCAAATGTAAAAAAATCTGCCCGCTTTGCGGGCACATTCTCATTGCGCGCTTTGCGCACAGCTCGCTTCGCTCGCAATTTTGAGCGCGCCTGGGGCACGCGATTCGATCGTCGCGCTTCGCGCTCGGTCTTGTGCTCTTCGCATACGTTTAAGTTTATTTCTTATAATTTAATACTCAAGCTCAAACCAACTTAATGATATTAAAGATGATGTAAATTAGTCATCTTCTAAAATTCACTAAGTTTCTTTTTCAGATTAAGTGAAACAGGAAATTCAATTTACTTAAGGCTCTATCGGCCTTAAGGAATACATTCTCATCATGACACTCGCGCTTCGCGCTCGATTTTCTGTATGCATTTTTGTAACTTTTTAATAAATTACATGATTATTGATAAATTTATTTTCTTCCAAATCTTTTAAAAAGGAAAAACAATCGAGAAATTTCTTAATAAGAATGTGTAGACCTCATTTAGGCAAATAATTTTTCATCTAAACTTTTTTTATGTATCTCATATATTTTGTATAAAAAATGGAATTATTGAATTTTAATCGTATTTTTTAGAATTGAAACGAAAAATATATGTTTTTTCATAAACTGAGTAAGACAAAACTTGTAGATCTTTTTGAAACGAACAACTTTGTATTCTTACGTTTTTTTCGTATTTCACATATTATTGTTAAAAAATTGAATTTTGGATTTTCAATAGATTATTTTTGAATTAAAAAAAAAATATGCATCTTATGAAAAAATGTTACAATTCAAATTTGTAGGTCTTTATGTAGAAAATAATATTGTATCATAACGTTTTTTCGTATCTCGTATAATTTAACTGGAAAATGGAATTTTGATATTGACTTTTTTCGAATTTGAATATGCTGTAACATTTCTAATTTTGATTTAATCAAAAAATGTTATCAGGATAATTTTTAGAGATTTATGAGCACTATCAAAATCCAGTATTGAAATTTTTGATTTTTTCAAAAAATGATTTTCAAAAACACAAAAGTAGTGCTCAATCCCTCAATTTTGATTGGATGTGGCTGGTTAACGAACTTGTCCTTACTTTTTCGGCTCCGATAAAGTGTACCAAAGCTCAATTCAATCTGATAATTCTATCGAGAGTTATGCCGCACACGACCTACTACAGACAGACAGACAGACAGACACTTTCGTAAAAACCATTTTTTCTGACTCAGGCGGTCTCAAAACGTAAAGATTTGATGAAAATTTCGAAAGTCATTTTTCACATAAAACCAATACCTTCTTATCCATGATGAGAATGTAAAAATATATCACTATATCGAGTACCGACAAATAATCATAACGAGCACATTATTACATTGATAGTTTTACTTTTTACATTCTCATCATGGATGAGAAGGTATTGGTTTTATGTGAAAAATGACTTTCGAAATTTTCATCAAATCTTTACGTTTTGAGACCCCCTGAGTCAGAAAAAATGGTTTTTACGGAAGTGTCTGTCTGTCTGTCTGTCTCTGTCTGTCTGTGTCTGTAGTAGGTCGTGTGCGGCATAACTCTCGATAGAATTATCAGATTGAATTGAGCTTTGGTACACTTTATCGGAGCCGAAAAAGTAAGGACAAGTTCGTTAACCAGCCACATCCAATCAAAATTGAGGGATTGAGCACTACTTTTGTGTTTTTGAAAATCATTTTTTGAAAAAATCAAAAATTTCAACACTGGTTTTTGATAGTGCTCATAAATCTCTACAAATTATCCAGATAACATTTTTTGATTAAATAAAAATTAGAAATGTTACAGCATATTCAAATTCGAAAAAAGTCAATATAAAAATTCCATTTTCCAGTTAAATTATACGAGATACGGAAAAACGTTATGATACAATATTATTTTCTACATAAAGACCTACAAATCTGAATTGTAACATTTTTTCATAAGATGCATAATTATTAATACTGCCTAAACGAGCGTTTGTGTAGTGTAGAGGGAGGGTGTGTGTTTGTAGGTATGTATATAAAAATAGTAAGTTAGAAGAGTCTACTTGAAAGTAAATACAGTTTTGAAATGTACTAAGAATATTCATCGATTCAACTACTGCTCTTACTTGATTACACCTATGTTTTCTAGCTTGAAAACAGATTTTTTACTGTGAAAACAGTAAACTTAACCTTCCAAGCGAATATCCCTCCGTTGCCGTTAAAAGTGGTAAATATTAGAGTCGTAACTCGAATTTCCCCTGTACTTTTTCTCTCAGTGTGGAAAATCATTTTTATTTATTATTTTCTCAGTGAGATACCTGAACAAAATTGGTCACGTGACTCTGCTGATATATACCCTTAAATTCAATGCGTAGGTCCAATAGGGCCCTAATGGTGTCCGTTTTTGTAGGTGGGGAAGTGTAAGGGCTGACCTCACTAAACCCCTACTAGAAAGTCTAGTAGGGCCCACCTCGACAAAAGCGTTACGTTACCGACGAGGCCCTGACTAGTTTCCCACGCTAGATCCCGACTAGAGATAGGGCAAACTCGTCGGGGCCCCACTAGACCCCTATCAAAATTTCTACACGGGGATTACCACTATTATTTTTAAAATTAGTTAAATTGAATTTGATTGAAGAAAAGAAAGTCAATTTCAAAGTAATTTAAGTAAAAACATTATGAATTAGAAAATAATTCAAGTTCACAAATGTTAAGCCCTTTGAGTTTTGATATTTGAATATGATTTATATTTGAAGAATAGAACTGAAAGTAGAAAATTCTCTCATAAAGTCCTCAAAATTGAAATAATTCGTATTCAACAGAAGCGCCGGATTTCATATTGCTTTTGTAAATAGAGAATTTAAATTAGAATTTTGAAAATAATTAAAAGCATAAGAATTTTGATTTATAAAAAGAAGTGATCTAAATTATTTCTTCCATGGCATTGCTACTTAATATTCTAAATATTTTACATATTTTTTAAATCTCTTTTAGCGCATGCAAGAAATTCAAACAAGTATATTAGAGTAAAGTTTTCTGGAAAATTCAAACAAATTAAAAAGCTCGAAAGATTACGAATTTTTTCAACTGATTTTCTTTAATTCTTGTAAAATATTTTAATACTCAAATCCATAACAATTCCTTTAGAATATTTTGATATCTTCTATTTTATTTAATTCAGTGAAAAAAAGTAAATTCTCCAGTAAATAATATAAACTGCATGAACTTCTTTGAATTTTTCATCTCGAGCAAAAAATGTCAACATATAAAGACCAAACAATAAAAATTGATAAAATGGAATTACCAAACGAGCACAATCGTTCTTTCATCAGATAGATATGAGTTAATCAAAAATAAAATCTTTTTTGCGGAAGAGATTGAAGTTACAGATGTTGCTTCTTGTGGTCACGCATTTCGTGTCAATTTGCCTTGAACGATAAGAATCCATTCAATATATCAGGGCGATCAATTCACCGAAGATCGAGTTTCACGGAGATCGCAATGAAAAGCTGTTGGCTTCTATTCTTGTGCACCAGTGTGTTTCTGATCATTTCGTTATGTTCGGATTGTCAAGGACTATCTGAAAATTATAAACCCGTTTTCAATTATCAACAAAGAGATCATCATCTCGGCAAACGACATCTAGATCATATCCCAAATAACCCAGCTTCTTTGCAATCTAAAAATCATGGAAAACTTATTGTTAAACCAATTGTACACCAAGAATCTCCAGCAGCTCCTGCTCGTAGATCTGCTGATGCAGCATTTTCTTCCTCGGTTCAACAACCAGAAAATCTTGCGACCTTCGAGAATCGCCCAGAATTACCAACGAACCAGGTGAGAGGGAAACAAGGAATTTCTTGTGTAATTTTAATTTATCTATAATAAGTTTCGAGTACGGGGTTTTTATTAACTTCAAAGAAAATCAAATAGCTTCAAAAGAATATAAAAATTTAGTTCAAATTAAAAATCATAAACTTCCACCAAGCACATTAGGTAATTTCAATTTTAATAATTTTAATTTCTTAAAATTTTACCTTTTCAAATATGTGGATTAAATGGTTAGAAATGATAAAAATTCTATTTGAATATCAAGAATATTAATTAAATTTGAAATTCAAAGTAAAAATGAACGATTAACCAATATTAAAATGATATTTTTTCTGAAAATTAAATCGGGAGTTAATGATAAATTACCAGCTAAAATTCTTAAATATAAAAGTAGTTTTCAACAAATTGAAAGTTTATTATTGATACTTTAATATGAAAAAAAAATTTGCTCCATTGTCTGAGAAATTCTAAGCTTTCCCAATTTTATGACAAGATAAATTGTTGATTTTTGTACTTGTCTATTAATTTATAAATTTAATTTTAATACATATGTATTTTATGATAGTCTTTGGAGAAGAAATTTGAAAATCTGTATCCTCTATGTTTTTAAAAACATCATTTTTCGCTATTGTTCTCAAATAATGTTTTTTTTTTTTATAAATTGGTATTTCTAATTTCTTGATTGGAGATGTTGAATGTTATTTATAAATATCTTATTCATACGGCTAAGTATTTTAAATGAATACATAAAGACAACCATTATAAACATAAATTTGCAATCAGTTTCAGGGAAAGCATTGCTGACAATGATATTTGGAATGAAATAAATTACCAGTTAAAACATATTATTATCCCATTAATTAAAGCACATGATGATACATTATTATTTCTAATTAATTGCGCATAAGTAATCATTGAAAATTCATAACAATGACAATACAATTTAATGAAAGTACTGATAATGTTAATTGTTATTGGCAAGAAGTTAAAGATAAAAGTACCTTCAATATATTATAAATTTAATGAAAAATGTAAGTATTGGGTTGATGAAAAAGTAATAGAGTTTTCTGCACCAACATTTATTCTTTCTTTCTTTCATTCATTAAAATTTATAATTGTTTTCTTTTAATAAAGGATTATGCATGAAACTTAAAAATAGAGCTCTACGATATCATTATATGATAAATATTTTCAGCGATTTTAGTAAACTTTTTACAAATTGCATAAAATTTAAAATATATATCTTTTTGATGAAGATTTTCTTTTTTATGTAGGTTTTACATAATTTACAAATCGTCACTACTTTCATGCCAGCCCATCAATATAAATTGGAGTAGTTTTTCGTTTTCACTTAATTATAAAGTCATAATTACAATAGGGGTAATTCAGATTAAAAAAAGACGAATAAAAAACTTTAATTACTGGGTGTCGCACAGTATGTAATAAAAATAAAATATAAACAACTTTAACATAATCGAATGCAAAATATTTGTTTGTTTTAAAGAAACAAACTTGGAAAACGTGAATGCAATGCTTTTAAAGGCATGTGATACTTAGGAAGTTCACAAATTCATGTGTATTGAATACAAATTTTTGAGATTCTAAGATGCAAGAAAACGGACACTAAATAGCTTATTTTTACTTTTGACTTTGAAAAAATATTTTGTTCAGAGATTTTTCTAGAATTAATTATTTAAAATCTTCCAAACAAAAAATAGTGTATCTGCGTGCGTTTATTGTATATCTTCTTTATCATTTGCCAAGTTTCAACAAACTCATATTGAGAAAAAGTATTTTTATATTACATACAGAAAAAACAGTAAGTTCTCTGTAAATTTGTATAATTTTAGAAAATAGTTTGTAATGTTTTAAAGTAAAACGATAAAATATTTATTGCTATTAAAAATTAAGATTATCCGAAAAAATAAAAAAGTTATTTTTGTTATTCAATTAATTCTGAATTACATACTGCAATATTGAAATTAAATTTAGATTGGAATCAATTAAAGTTTCAATTAAGAAATTTGTTGTATTGCCGATTAAGGAACATTGAATTATTAATAAACATTAACTAATTTTTTAAAAATTATTAATCAAACAATTTTAAAGCAAAAACAGTTATGCCAAATCAGGAGATTATGGTGGGTTCGATAAAACATCCGATCCAAGCTGCAAAAGTTTCTAGCGAGTTGTCGCGAGTGGCCAAACTAGTGTGTTGTCTAGCATTGTAGTGGTGGAATACTATACTATTCAATAAATCTGGTCGATTTTGCTTAATAGCAGCATCCAATTCATTCAGCTGACGACAGTACACGTCAGAATTGATGGTCTGCTTGTTCGGCAGCAACTAGAAAAATATTTATTTTATCATGGTCTCTTTTAATCGGTCTATTTTAACGTGGTGAATCTTTCAAATCGAGATAACTGGGACGAAAATTTGAAAACCAATTCTGATATTCGCCTTCATTCAACACGGCTCCGTGAACTGTATACAACTTTTTTCTCGCTTAAACTGCATTTTAAATGCATGTTTAAATTAAACATTTTTAAAGCGTTTTAAAAAAACATTACTTTAATGGCCAAAATAAACAGGTGTGCTGAATATTGTCCGAAATTAAATGATTTTGTGGTTCGAAGTAGCGTTAAATATAGGAAAACACGGGTAATGAGACTAGGAATGAAATCTGTCATAGAAATGGAGGTACTACTACGGGATCATATGTACCTTTGTACGCTGTTGTTTTCTCTGTGTACAGCTGTATTTGACTCCAGGCTGTTTACATCAGATTTGTTGCGCGCTCCATTTTGCGTTATAAAAAGTAGTGCAAAAGTAAAAAAAAACTATCGATTGTCTAATCCTTATAACAGTAAAGCAATTCTAACAATGGCAAGTGTAAAAAAATTACGACAAGACGCACGGTGAGAAGGTCGCAAATATACCACGAGGCCTGAAAACAAATTGAGGCGCGAGAAATTCTAAACCCGAATGTAAGTATTCAAAATTAATGAAAAAAATCTGCCCGCTTCGCGGGTACATTCTCATCGCGCTTTTTGCGCGCAGCTCGCAAGTTTGAGCGCGCCTAGGGCGCGCCATTCAATCGTCGCGCTTCACGCACGGTCTTATATTCTTCACATACATTTAAGTTTATTCCTTGTAATTTTATAGTGAAGCTCAAGTCAATTTTATAATATTGTAGATGTGAATTACATTTTCTCAAAGTTACAAAATTTGTTGATTTCAAATGAAAAAGGAAATTTAATTTACTTAAGGCTCTATCAGCCTTAAGGTGGCTTGATCGGTTTTGAAAAAAATTACAGACTGCTCTGAAACTTAGAGATTATCTTAATAAAATATGCTAGATTCATTTGGAAAAAAGAAATACCGTGGTTGACGATGTCATTGCCGAAAAAATCGCTACCGAAAAAATGTCAGTTTAACACGTAGTCTTATGGGATTCCTCGTCAAAATCGGCGAAACTCCGGAAAAAATCACAAGTCCCCATAAATCAAACATATACTAGTACTTTCGATTTCGAGGAATCTATTAGTATTATAAAAACGAAGGGTTAACGACTTCAATCAAGAGAAAATTGCGAAAAAGGTACAGAATATAGAAATCGCCTCGAGGTGAAACTAATAATTTTTTACTATTGCTTTTTTCCGGGGACATTTCCGCGATTTCTTACCCTTCTACTCAGATGTTACTATAATACATATGATTATTAAAAAAGTAAGTAGCAATGAGCATTCATGTAACACGTGCCCCCACGGTGCCCCTCACTTCATACGACACCAAACGCTCAAGCCACCTTAAGGAATGCATTCTCATCATGACACTCGCACTTTCTAATAATATGCATGATTAAAAAATTAATTTTTTTCCAAATATCTCAAAAAGGAAAAAAATTCGTAGATTTGTCAAAATCTTGTCAAAAAATGTCCTACTGAGAATTTGTAGACCTTGTTTAGGCAAATAATTTTCCACCTCAACTTTTTTTTGCGTATTTCACATATTTTGTTCAAATAATGAAATTTTTCTATTTTGACCGTATTTTTTAAAATTAAAATGAGAAATATACGTTTTATCTGAAACCATGTCAGACAAAATTTGTAGATCTTATTGAAATGAACAATTTTGCAAACTTGCGTTTTTTCGTGTTTCACACAGTATTGTTAAAAAATTGAATTTTCAATAGTATTTTTTTAAATTAAAAAGAAAAATATACATCTTAAGATAAAATGTTCCGATTTAAACTTTTAGATCTTTATGTAGTTAACAGTTTTGTATCATAACGTTTTTTCGTATCTCGTATAATTTCACTGGAAAATGGAATTTTGATATTAACTTTTTTCAAGTTTTAACATATTGTAACTTTTCTAACTTTAGTTTAATCAAAAATGTTATTGAGATAATTTGTAGAGATTTATGAGTTCTATGAGAGACCAGTATTGGAATTTAGAATTTTTCCATAAAGTTTTTTTCAAAAATCTCAAACCAAATATCTGGAACATAGCCTATAATTTAATGTTACCTTTAATATTATTACCCTTTTAGTTCTCACTTTTCATTTTCTTCCATACAAATAAAATGTACATACAAAATTGCAAGCAGCAATCGGCACTTGGTGAAACGCTCGAGTTTCGAGAGCACATTTTGAGGACAAAAGTCAAGATTTTTTTAAAAATCTGCAGATGGAAGTTTACCATGTAACCAGAATATGATTAAAATACCAAAAGATAATTCCATATTGCAGTATTCATTCATTATGATTGTTAGACATGTTTAACAAGCCAAAATAACAAAATTCTTATAAATTCTAAAAAAATTTATCTGCCGGTTATATTCTGATTTTCGATACCGCTTTCAAACTAATATAACCTAGTCAGAACTCTAGCAAATCTGTTAGCTCAAAAAGGTACACCAGCCGTGCCAAACGAAAGGACAAGATTCGTCCTAGAGTTTAGCGCTGGCGCTGCTAGTGAACTAGTAGGTACGTCTGCTGTGTGCCGAAATTCTTTCCGTGTAGCTTCTGGTCTACCACTTAATGTAATGCCTAAGTAGACAAACTTGACATGAGCTGGCAATAATATCATGCAAACTCGGTTTTACACGCAGCCATAATGAATGTTCGAAAGTTGCGCGTGACTTGGAATTTTATACGTAATTTACACTAAATATACGTCAACCCCTCTCTCCATAATACCACAATAATATACCGAAAAAAATTCCTTGTACCCGCGTACAAGGAATCAACTATTTTGCCTAGTTAGGACAGGCGCCAACTTTGCAATCCTAGCTGAAATGACAAAGTTCAAGTCTAGTAAGAAAAATAAAGAAAGCAAGTTTCTTTGACGGACAGATCCTTTCAGGCGCATGTATTAAACATAACCAAAAAACAACTTTACGTTTATGATCTACTAGAGCAAAATTTATATTGATAAAAGCGGGTCCTAAAGTATTATTGACAAAAATAAATTTTTGTTTGCACGGTGAAAAAGTAATAAATGCAGAAGATATTCTTTTTACGGCAGAGTTTTGTAATAACAGCATAGCAATATTAATTGAATTCAATTGTTAATAGAACTAGAATTATTTATTTCTCTGTAACAAGGTTTATATTGATATGTTTAACTGTATGTACGTGATTCTCTTAAACAGGAATCCGTGTTATTTCAACTAGGTTAGACTTAACTATGGGTGATAGTTGACTCTCGGAAATTTTTTTTTTCCGGTGTAAGATTTAAGATGCTGACGTGAATTTCATATTATTATAAGTGTGAAAAAAACTTGTAAATTACTTTGAGCAATTTATTTAATTTTTTATTTTATTTATGAGCATTTTAAGCGAGTCTCGTAATTTCCCGGATTGTGTGCATTGGCACTTATTCTATTTTATGTGACTTCGGTGCGTATACGAGTTTTTATGCGTACACTCGAATCTAATCTAGTATTGTAGTTGTTTGCGGCGCTAGTCATTACACTTGATATTTCGCGACTAGTCCTGGCCATTTTGATTTTATCGATCTTGTGTAGTAGTAATGGATTTTAATATACGCATGCGCAGTTGAAATGTACAAAGCTTTGCCAGTAAGGTGCTAACGCTGTACGAAGAAGAAGAAGAATAAGAAGGATTGAGCTTCGTTTCATGGCTATGGGCGCATGCGCAGTTCAATTATTAACATTTCATTCGTCTGTAGCGCAATATACTACATTGCGCTACAGTTAAGCGTAGCGCAATGTTGTGTATTACGATACAGAGGAATGTAATGTAAAAATTGAACGGCGAATGCGCCTATAACCATACAGCGGAGCGTAATCTTCTTCTTATTCTTCTTCTTCTTCGTACAGCCTTGGCATTGTACTGTCAAAGCCTTGTACATTTGAACTGCGCATGCTCTATTATAATACGCTACTACTACACAAGATCGAGAAAATCAAAAGTGCTGGAACTAGTCGCGAAATATCAAGTGTAATACACAAGAATCGTGATGAATACTAGATTAGATTCGAGTGTACGCATAAAAACTCGTATACGCACCGAAGTCACATAAAATAGAATATGTGCCAATGCACACAATTCGGGTGATTACGAGACTCGCTTAAAATGCTCGCAGGACTGATCACGCCTCGGATTCGTCTCGGCTTTGTCTCGGCTTCGATCTCCTGTGAGCATTGTCACTCGTCGCGTAGTAACCCTCATTATGCGCCTAGGCACATAATATACTATTAACTTCCAACAGAAGGTTAGTAGTGAAAAATTAATTTGATTCAAATTAAGTATGTATTTACAGGTAGAATTCCATAATTTTAATAATATTCCTAAGGTATATTTTATAAATAGGCTTTTATTGTTTTTTTAACATGTACTATAGAAAGTTTTTCTCCATTATAAGAGCTATCTTAATAATTATCGCGATCACGCACTTGTAAATTCAAAATGGTAAAAATTTATTACAGATTGCCCATACTGTTTTCGATGTGAGTAAACGTCAATCAGATAAAGGTTCTCCTAAGGAAATGCAAGAAACCGTAGATGAAGCATTGATCAACGCTAACAAACTATACAATTCTCTTGTAAAAACTGTAGACGCTTTACAATATGAAGCTTCAATAGGACCTCAAATTGCATCTGTCACAAATAATAAAAATCAACGAATTTATGATACTCGTTCGAAGCTACTAGAAGCAGTAGCAACTGACCCAGATGGTCTTCGTGAAGCTATTGAAGCCTCTATAAAAGCTGAAGAAATTAGTTACTCATTGATGAATTTAATAGATTCATCAGCAAATGTGATGTACCAACTTCAAAATTATTTAATTCTAAACGGCAATCCACAAAGCACATTTTCTTCTGATTCTAAAGGTCATGGCCCTTCACCACCTCAATTTTGTCCAATGAGTCTTCCAAAATATTCGGATAATACGAAGAAGCCTAATGGCGACCAAGGTGAATATGAATAAATTAAAAAAAAAAAGATTTATTTAAGATATTATTGAACGATTATAAGTATAATAAGTTTATCACATATGCTCAAGCGTTTTTATTGCAATTTCAGAACCTTCACGAAAACCAAATCAAAACGAAAAACCTAATATTTCGAATAATTCACCACCTTCTGGTAGTAGTTCAGGAGCAAAAATCAAATCGTATGCAACTGCAAACAGTCAAGCAAACTCATTGGAATCAAATTCTGCACCTGTTTCTCTCAACTCTTTCAGTTCTGCATCAGCTTCCAGTTCAGTTAGTCAAGGTGAATATGCAGCAGTGAACAGTTTTTAATAAAGAGCTAAATGCGGGCTTAAACAGTCGCATTCAAGTAATGACAAGCACAAATGTAATTCATGTTAATGCAACCATTCTTTATGATTTATTTGGACCTTCAGGTCTACTGCCACAAAATGGTCTGCCTGGTGGATATAGTAATACAGGATACCCGAAGTATGGACCGACACAAATACCAGGATTGAATCCATACGGACCAATCATCCCAAATTCTGCTGATACTACTTTGGAATCAGAAACAAAGGCATTTTCAGGTGCAGAAAGTCAAAACAACTCACAAAGATCAAATTCTGCTCCAGTTTCCCTCAACACTTTCAGTGCTGCATCATCTTCTAATTCAGTTGATCAAGGTAAATATATAGATGGTAGATAGTGGCGTATGAAATGTTCATTTCGTGTTATGTTTGGTGTGCGTGCGATATTGCACTGTTGTATTCAGCAATTTTTAATAGAGAGCTAAATGCGAGCTTAAAGAGTTACACCAAGTTATCACAACACAAATGCAATTCGTAATAATCCAAGCATTCTTTATGGATTCTTTGAACCTGCAGGTTTACCGCCACGAAACGTTGTACCTGGTGGATACCCGAAGTATGGACCTGCACAAATACCAGGACCAAAATCATACGGACCAATCATCCCACATTCTACTAGCACTATTTTGAGATCAAAAACCAATGCATACGCAGCTGCAGGAAGTCAAAGCAACTCACAAGGACCAAATTCTGCTCCAGTTTCTCTCAACTCTTACAGTGCTGCATCGTCTTCTAGTTCAGTTAATCAAGGTAAATATATACATGGTAGATATGCGAGTATAAAATGTTCATTTCGTGCTATGTTTGGTGTGCGTGCGATATTGCGATATTGCACTGTTGTATTCAGCAATTTTTAATAGAGAGTTAAATGTGAGCTTAAAGAGTCGCACCAAGTTATCACAAGCACAAATGCAATTCGTAATAATCCAAGCATTCTTTATGGATTCTTTGAACCTGCAGGTTTACCGCCACGATACGTTATACCTGGTGGATACCCGAAGTATGGACCTGCACAAATACCAGGACCAAGACCATACGGACCAATCATCCCAAATTCTTCTGGTACTAGTTCGGGGTCAAAAACCAATGCATATGAAAGTGCAGAAAGTCAAACCAACTCACAAGGGACAAATTCTGTTCCAGTTTCCCTCAACTCTTATACTGCTGCATCATCTTCTAGTTCAGTTGATCAAGGTAAATATACAGCTGACAAATATGCGCTCATGAAATATTCATTTGGGGCTATGTTTCTTGTGCGTGTAAAATTGCACTGCTGTAGTCAACAGTTCGGAATAGAGAACCAAGCGCGAACTTTAAGAGTCGCTCTTAAGACTTATACGCACAAATCATGTTCGTGTTAATGCAAGCATTTTTTATCTAATTTTTTGAACATGCAGGTTTACCAACACAAAATGGAATGTCTCCTGGATATGATGTGGTGAGATTCCCGAAGCATGGACCTGTACGTGTACCAATACTGTCACCATATGGATCGATTATCCTACCCTCTTCCGATACTAGTTCAGGATCAGGAAGCAATGGAGCTACAGGCACTTTAGTTAATCAAGGTGAATAAAAACGAAATGATTACCAGTCCATTACAATAGTACATTGTGCAACTAGGGAAAAAAAAATTATTTTGCGAGCAAAGCGAGGGTAACAACCACACGAGTAAAATAAATGTTTTTCCCGTGTTGCACACGATTTTTTTTCTACTACACTGAGAGAAATCGGCTTTGGTTCCTGTGCACATAGCAGATAAATTTTTTGTACAGTAGTTGCCTTGACCAAAAAAGTTGAGAGAAGCTACTACTTTTATAGTTATCATGACAGTAATTTGGACTTTTTTGTGTATTCGGTTGTTGTGACCAAAGTTGATGATTAGAATGAGCTTTATACGTACCCCAACGGTTAGTACACGTACATTTTCTTTATGTGTACTGCCAAGCTCCTTTGGTTACTACAACCGCAGCGTTCGCTGTTGCGCTAGACAAATCAAGTATAACTTTCATTGAAAGATATGCAGCCTAAGTTGAATCCTGCCAATTCTCGTTCTCGATTCCTGGACTATATTTCACCGTGCCAAGCATTATCAGGTAAATAATTCTATTATAAATATAGTTTGACAATTCTTTCTAAATGATAAACGATTTTGTTCGGGGACAATGCAATGCGTTCCAATTTTGCTGTCTCGTCGTATTTTGTCAAAACTATAGTCAGTCAAAAAAAGTTTATGATGATGAAAAAAGTGACAATTTTTTAACTTAATCGACGAAAGTTATCATAAATATCATTATACCGGATTATTTTTCTTAGATCTTTTCGGTGAAACTTTATTTTTTCTCATCAAATTGAATTTGTATTTTGATAACTAAGAGAACCATACCTATAACCTTAAAAATAATTTTGGCTGGGTATTTACTGTCCGTAGACTTAGTCATTTTAACTAAACTCTATGCGCGGCTTTACGATGGACTTTGGTTCCTATAACCGCAGCGCTATGGTATTTCAAGTACCAGAATCGTGGTCTCAGTAACGTTCCTTGCAGTTGAAGTAAACACTTTTCCAATGTATGACAGCCACTACCATGATTGTCATGAGAACTTTAACATTTTTGTAAAGACGATTTTAACAAAAAAACTTTGGTCAGTGAAACCTAAAATTTCTCTCTGTGTATAGGGTCAGAAAGTGGATTTGTTTGCCCCGCACGAGGCAATAAAGTCCACTTTATGGCCCGCTAGCAGAAAATAGTATATTACATTACAAGGGGCGAAACAGAGCGATTGCATGAGTGTGAAGTTTGCTCTGCCCGAGTGAAACGAGGGCTGCAATCACACGAAATGCTTTCGCTGTGTTTTGTTTCGAGTAATATATACTATTTTTCATAGCAACTCTTTTGAGAATCTGATTGGCTGTAACTGTGGAGCGGGTTGAAACAGCGACTTTCAACCCTAGGGTTGAAAATCGTAGTTTCAACCCGCTCTACAGGTACCGAAAATCCGATTTTCAAAGGAGGCGCTATGAAAAATAATTTCCTTACATTCCTGGCAGGCCACGTAAACCGAACTGTTACCGATCAAGGTATCATTTCCCTAACGATTGGGTAACATTTATTTAACATGACTGTAAACTGAATAAATGACGTAAAATGAACTCTTTGACTATAATGATTCCTTGCCAAAATTGATCTAATATACTTAGTAATAGAAATCGATAATTTAATTTCCCGACTGTGGAAAAAAGATAAAACACGATGTCGAATATTCACGCCTGGCGAAGGCGGCTTGATAGTACATATGTATTTAAAAAAAGTTTTATAAATTATAATTTTTAAAGCTCTGTTGTAGACTACATGTTAATTTTCCAGAATTAAAATGAAAATTCGAAATCGATTATTTATTTTTTCTACATTCGGGAAGTAAAATCATCACTTTTCACTGTTAAGTTTATTAGGTGAATTTCAACAAAGAATCATACTATCAACATTTCAAGTGTTAATTTTGCGCCATTAAATTCAGTTTACTGTTCTGTTACCGAAATGATATCCAATACGGTAACAGTTCAGTTCACGCAACTCAACAGGGATCCGGATACCTTCCTATTCACGCAAGCGTTCTTTTATGTAATATTTGAACCTACAGGTGTATTTACACAAAACGGAGTTCCTGCTGGATATGGGGGTTTAAGGTTCCCAAAGTATGGACCACGACTGAAACCATACGGATCTTTGGAATCAGAAACAAAGGCATTTTCCGGTGCAGAAAGTCAAAGCGACTCACAAGGACCAAATTCTGCTCCAGTTTCCCTCAACACTTTCAGTGCTGCATCATCTTCCAGTTCAGTCGATCAAGGTAAATATATATAGATGGCAGATATGCGCGCATGAAATGTTCATTTCGTGCTGTGTTTGATGTGGTTGCGATATTGCACTGTTGTAGTCAACAATCTTTAATAGAGAGTTAAATACGAGCTCAAAGAGTAATACCAAGTTATCACAAGCACATATGGGGCAAAATTCGTCATATGTACCCGCCTAAAAACTTTTTGTCTCCGATTTCCTTGAAAGTCCGCGAAATTATTGTCCCAGTGAATCTCTTTTAATTCCCCTAAGAGAACGTCTCTAGTACGACGGGTTGTCAGTATACAGGGGCTCGAATTTTCGACCTTTTACCGCGCACGCTGACACTCAATTAACCATAACTTCTACAAAAGTTATCCAAATTAATTTTTTTATGGAGGTCTTGCAAACGATTTTTCATCAGCTTTACGATGAAAGCAATGGTTTTAGTTAAAAAAAATTATTTGAACATCAATTTTTAATTTTAAACATTTTTTTGAGTTTTTCTCCAAGTGCGACCGCTAATTTTTTTTCCAAAATTATGTTTAAAAAAAAGCTTGAATTTTTCCCTTGAAAATAAACCAACCAATTTTCTCATTTTAAAGGGAAAAAGTCAAGCCTCTTTTTAAACATAATTTTGGAAAAAAAATTAGCGTCCGCACTTGGAGAAAAACTCAAAAATATGTTTAAAATTAAAAAATGATGTTCAAATAATTTTTTTTATCCAACTTTTATAGAAGTTATGGTTAATTGAGTATCAGCGTGCGCGGTAAAAGGTTGAAAATTCGAGCCCCTGTGTACTGACAACGCGTCGTACTAGAGACGTTCTCTTAGGGGAATTAAAAGAGGTTCACTAGGACAATAATTTCGCGGACTTTCAAGGAAATCGGAGACAAAAAGTTTTTAGGCGAGTACACTTGACGTTTTTTGCCACATATGCAATTCATAATAATGCAAGATTTCTTTATGAATTCTTCAAACCTGCAGGTGTACCGCAACGAAATGATGTGCCTGTTGGATATAATGATGGAGAATACCCGAAGTATGGACCTGCACAAATACCAGGACTGAAATCATACGGACCAATCATTCTAAATTCTGCTGGTACTACTTTGGAATCAGAAACGAAGTCATTTTCAGGTGCAAGAAGTCAAAGCAACTCACAAGGATCACATTCTACTCCAGTTTCTCTCAACTCTAACAGTGCTGCATCATCTTCTAGTTCAGTCGATCAAGGTAAATATATAGATGGTAGATAGTGTGGCGCATGAAATGTTGATTTCGTGCTATGTTTGGTGTGCGTGCGATATTGCACTGTTGAAGTCAGTATTTTTTAATAAAGAGTTAAATATGAGCTCCAAGAGTAATACCAAGTTATCACAAGCACAAATGCAATTCGTAATAATGCAAGCTTTCTTTATGAATTCTTCAAACCTGCAGGTGTACGGCCACGAAATGATGTGCCTAAAGGATACCCAATATATGGGCATGCACTAAAATCAGGACTAAAACAATACGGTCCAATCATCCCAAATTCTGCAGGTACTACTTTGGAATCAGAAGCAAAAGCATTTTCAGGTGCAGAAAGTCAAAGCAACTCACGAGGATCAAATTCTGCTCCAGTTTCCCTCAACACTTTCAGTGCGGCATCATCTTCTAGTTCAGTCGATCAAGGTAAATATATAGATGATAGATAGTGGCGCATGAAATGTTGATTTCGTGCTATGTTTAGTGTGCGTGCGATATTGCACTGTTGTAGTCAGTATTTTTTAATAATGAGTTGAATACGAGCTCCAAGAGTAATACCAAGTTATCACAAGCACAAATGCAATTCGTAATAATGCAAGCTTTCTTTATGAATTCTTCAAACCTGCAGGTGTACCGCCACGAAATGATGTGCCTGTTGGATATAATGATGGAGAATACCCGAAGTATGGACCTGCACAAATACCAGGACTGAAATCATACGGACCAATCATTCTAAATTCTGCTGGTACTACTTTGGAATCAGAAACGAAGTCATTTTCAGGTGCAAGAAGTCAAAGCAACTCACAAGGATCACATTCTACTCCAGTTTCTCTCAACTCTAACAGTGCTGCATCATCTTCTAGTTCAGTGAATCAAGGTAAATATTGAGATCAAAAACGTGTGCGCATAAATTCTGTACTTTTTTCTATGCTTGTTGTATGTAAGTAAACCCACTGCTGCCGCCAGCAGATACAAAAAGAAAATTTGTGTAAAATATCCGGAGTATACCGAATTTATGCAAGTGTTCCTGAATGTAATATTTAAACCTTCAGGTGAATCCTCAAATGATGGAATGATTACTAAAAATGGTCATGCAGGGCATCCGAAGCATGTACTTGTGAAGCCACTAAAGTCTATACCCAAACAATATGGACCAAATATCTTACCCTCTCCTGGTAAAAAATCAGGATATGAAGGCAAATCATATGCGGCTTCAAGCAGTCAAGCGAACTCATTTGGATCAAATTCTGCGCCAATTTCTCTTGACTCTGTTAGTTCTGCATCATCTTCAAGTTCAGTTATTCAAGGTAAATATAAATAAGATGTGATTACTTTTATCTCTCTGCCTGCATAAGTATGTCACCATTCAGGGAGTGGTACACCGTGGACTGGGTCCGCCAGTTACAGCTTGAACCCCCCTCGATTAAAAATTTTCAAATAATAATAAATCCATGTTGAGCATATTGTTTAAATCTGAACAAAATACTACTTTCTCTGACTACTTACTCTCTGACTGTTCTCTGACCTGGCATTATTATGGCTAAGAACGATAACAAAACATTTAAAACATTGCAATTATGATTCCGAGGCAAAATTTAAATTAGCAGGTATACAATACTATACCTGCATCATACCAATACCAATAACAATAATTTTATTATTCAGAGATAAAAACTAGAAAAACATCGTATACCTGTCATTGAAGGCAGTGCAGTCGTTCAAAATTGGCGGAACGTCTCCACCGTGAAGGTTTACTATTGGTGGAGACGTTCCGCAAATGGTGAACCACTGCACTGCCTTCAATGACAGGTACATGATGTTTTCCTAGTTTTTATCGCTGAGAAATGAAATTATTGTATTTATTCCTACGCCTTCTATTCCAAATTTTGCCACGGAATCATAATTGCAATGCCTTAAATGTTTTTTTTATCGTTCTTAGCCATAATAATGCGAGGTCAGAGAACGGTCAGAGTATTCTATGACCGTTCTCTCAACCAGGTCCGCTAGGGGGACCAATGAATTCAATTCTTGGAAATGCAATTTCCATTTATGAATGATAGGAATTAAATTTCGTTGTGTTTTATGTTTAAAAAATGACACTTAAAAACTTGGATATAAATTTTTTTGTAAGTAGAAGCTATAAAATTGAAGTTAACTAAAATAATATTTGTTTACTTACGGTGGCTATTGGGTCATTTACGAAAATCTAACCTGCATATATAATATATGTATGACTTTTACCATTTTCGCAAATAAAAATTGACTCCAATTGTTCCACACGTGTCAATAAAGTAGTATTTTTTGTTTAATGTACGTTTTAAGTAATCTATTCAAATATTTCCTTCTAAAATCTATTTCATCCAATATGATAAGAAAGTTATTGTTTTAAAAATTTCAATAAAGGGGGATCTTCTGCAGTTTATATAGTGGTTACCGCACTGCTAACTTCAAATTCATTTGAATTGCACCAATACACAGCTATTGACGTAAATGAGTGATGCTATTGGCTATTCCGTCTCCATATGATTCATTTGGCATTTATTGATGATAATCGTCATTTGGGTAGGCAGAGCGATAAACCATTTGAAAGGACGCGTGCATAATATACGGAATATTTTTTATTTATACAAACTTTCTTTAATATGATCTTTAAACCTCAGGTGGATCCTCACAAAATGGAATGCCTGCTGAATACGGTCGTTCAGGTTACCTAAAGGATGGAATTGTAAAGCCACCATTCCAATTATACAAACAATATGGGCCAAACATTTCACCCTCCTCTAGTAGTAGTTCAGTATCAGGAAGCAATGGATCTACAGGCAGTCAAACAAACTCACCAGCACTAAATACTGCTCCAGTTTCTGTTAATTCTTTCAGTGCAGCATCATCTTCGAGTTCAGTCAATCAAGGTAATTTAATTTAATTTTAATTTACTCTAATTATTATTTTGTGATTGGATGAAAACTCAATCCGAGAGTCAGAAAAATTCTATTAATCTTAATCCGATAAATTCCGAAGTCAGCAGAAAAAATTTCAAGCCAAATGCATCTGAAAGTTAATTTTTTTTTAAAGTTCGAAATATCTCCTAACTTACATAATCCCGTCAGAAAATTTTTTTTAAAAAAACTTCATAAATTAATTTTATCTTTTTATGAACAATTTAAAATATCTCGAAAACGGTGAAACATACTCAAAAATTGATAAAAATTTCGGGATTGCGAAACTCTTAACCCCCTTAATAATACCGTCAAACTAAATTCCAAAAATCAAGTTATTTGTTTAATTCAAAATATCTTGTTCGGATTGGGTTCAGATTGGTTCGGTTTGAACTTCTCTGAAATGCACGAATTGACTCAGTTGAAAAAGTTGATTCGGCTAAATCTTCTTCTGATTGCATATAAGAAGCTTTAAATTCCAATTCTTATTGACATTAAATTTATAAAGACTTTATGTATACTTATGAATATCCGGACTAATTCGTATTTATATAAGAGTACCCTAATTTAATTTTTGAACTTGTAGGATTATCTACACAAAATACAATGACTCCTGAAGGATATTCAAATAATAGATTTGTTATACTACCAACCCAAGTAAACAAAAATTGTAGGACAAACGCCTCACCAGTTTTAGATAATAGTAGTTCAGAATCTGAAAGTAAAGCATTTGCAACTGCAAACAGTCAAGCGAACTTATCTGGATCAAATGCTGCTCCACTTTCTCTCAACTCCATTAGTGCTGCGTCTGCTTCCAGTTCAGTTAATCAAGGTAAATGCATATAAAGAAATGTTATTTTTAATGCATCAGGAAAAGTTTGTCAAATATTGAAAATAAATTTTATTTATTTAAGCATTTTTAATGTGATTTCAGGTTATTTGGGTGGACCAACTCAAACAGAAATAGCTGATTATGCAAATAGACTTTATCCTGGTAGTCCATTATATAAAAGTGAAGCATATTCATCTGCAAACAGTAAAGCTGGTACATATGGATTGAATTATGGGCCTGGATATTTTTACTCTGGAAGTGATGCGTCAGCTTCTAGCTCAGTAACTGAAGGTCAATATAAATATAATAAATTTACCTATTACCTAGAAAAAAAACACAAATTGATACAAATCTTAGCGGACCCGATTAAGTGAACGGTCAGAGTTCTCTGACCGTTTACTTAACCGAATCCACCAGGGAATTGATAAGAAATCATCATTTATATTTACTTTCTGCCTTCGTGAATCTTGCACAGAGAAAAATAGCACCTGGTCATAATGTCTAGGAAAAATTTAGTTGGAAAAAAATAGTTACTGTAACGAGGGAGACTTGTTGCTACTTGACTCATTGCTATAGAAACATGATTTGTAGCCATGGTAGCCATATTATGAATACCTGTTCGTGGCGACTAGTTAACGTCATTGAAATTGTCCTCAACTCTTAAACCTCGCTATTAGAAGTTGAAACGTTAAGTTCCCTAGCGGACCCAGTCCAGTGAACGGTCAGCGAATTTCGCTGACCGTTCGTTGACCTCGTAATAATATGAAAGGTATTATGTTTTTTTAGTTTTTAACGCTAAAAAATAAAAGTATTGTATCAACTGTGATACTTACAAACTCAAAATGTACCGCAGAATTATAATAGCAACAATTTAAATGTTTTTCATACTCCTCTTTTTCATATTATTACGAGGTCAGCGAACGGTCAGCGAATTCGCTGGCCGTTCACTGGACGCGGTCCGCCAGGGTTCTCATGTCCAGAATAGCGTAATCGCTATATAACCAGGGCAGCAAACTTCACAGTCGTTGAATCTGTTATGTTTTGTTTCGAGTAATGCATATTATTTTTCATAGCAACTCTTTTGAGAATTTGATTTGGTATAACTATAGAACGGGTCGAAACTGTGATTTTTAACCCTACTTTTAAAGTTTCAACCCGCTTTACAGATACCGAAAATCTGATTTTCAAAAGAGGTGCTATGAAAAATACAATGTTCCACGTAGTGATTTTATGTGCTTCATTTTAGGCATTTGATTTTACATAACCTTATAGTCGATACTTACATATAGTGACTGTGACTACATTAGATAGTCGCTGTGACTACATTACTTAGTCGCGGTGACTACTTTTAGTAACTACACTGACGGGTCAACCATTGCTTGTATTCAACCAGAAATAGTGGTTAAGGACATTTTCAACTACACATATCACGTCACTATGCCCAGAATTTTTTTCAGTGTGTTTTTCGTTAGATACGAATTACACTAGGCTGACAATTGGTATTAATTCATGCCTTACTTAGAGATGGAAGAATTATTTTCCATTCGTCAGTAGGAATTCGTTTGACGCACGCTTATTTCATTTATTTTCATAAAAAATAACATTTGTATTCAAATTTTTTTTATTTTGAAAGTACAAATACAATTAAAAGATTATTTATTTACGTAAATTAAAGTATGCAAAAAATATATTGACATGGATTCATTCAAATAAAGAACAAAAACCCTCTTTTTTACACATTTAGTCTGAGATTAAAACAAGTGAAGCTAGCGATCCTCATAAGGAATCCTTGCAATCATTTTCTTCTTACTTGTGGTTTCTTGCTGATTAGCAAACAGTAATTAGCAACCAATTAAGGCATGACCACGACATGCCAAAGTCCGTGTTAGATAAAAGACTCAAAGATATAACATTCAGATGCGTATTAATATGTATGTGTCATATCACCGAGCCTTTCACCTAATGTGGATTACAAGATATTAGGGGCATGATTGCGAAGATTTTCTGCAAGGATCGCAAGTTCCGATTTAATGTACGGTAAACGGGAATTGCTTTCGCTATAATAAATCTATCATGGAATTCGATCTTTTTACCTTTTAATTTCGTTCTCATCCCGGTTTGACAAATAATAAGCCGCGATGTGGCAAGGGTTATAGATTTTCAATACTAATTAGTAGCAAATCTGACGAAACATGAAAAGTAGTCTTTTTTCAAAAGAACATACTGAGAAAAAAATGCTATTGAATCTATAGTATTTCTGCTAAAAGCATGCTTATCATTGATTTAAATCAAAATGCTATAGAATTGGTAGCATATATATCACTTCTGATAGAATATTTTTTTGAATCAATAATATACATGCTTTCGGCAAGAATTCTATAGATTCAATAGCATTTTTTTCTCAGTGTATGTATCTCACATGTTTTAAGGTGGCTTGAGCGTTTGGTGTCGTATGAAGTGAGGGGCACCGTGGGGGCACGTGTTACATGAATGCTCATTGCTACTTATTTTTTTAATAATCATATGTATTATAGTTACATCTGAGTAGAAGGGTAAGAAATCACGGAAATGTCCCCTGAAAAAAGTGATAGCATATTTTATTAAGATAATCTCTAAGTTTCAGAGCAATCTGTAATTTTTTTCAAAAACGCTCAAACCACCTTAATGGCTTTAAAATGATAATGATTGTATCGTACATCAGTTTAAAAATCTTGATTTTAACTTCTATAAAGCTTTTTTCCAACTGCGATTGTAACATTGTTTATAAATATATGTAGAATGAGCGAGCAACCGCATTACAAAAGTACTAGTAGCGGAGGATAAAATTCATATGAACACATTACTTTCATCATGAAAAAAGAATTATTAGTACTAATTTCACGTCACAAGTATCTCGAATGCTTTATCCTCTCAAAAATGTCCTCTTAAAGGAAAGTAATTATTGGCATAATTATTTTAAAAATATTGGGTTCATCGCAGGCTACAATAATTTTACCTGTAATTTTCTTAATAATTGCGAAAATATTGCTAGTAATTCCCAATAATTTTCGGAAAAGTAATGTCAATAATTACTTTTCTGTGGTCTCTTTTTGTACGAGTAGATCACAGATTCCAGCTATGCTGATTGAATATTTGTGTTGTAATTTATATTTATAATTGCTTTATTTCCCAGGAAATCGACGTTTAGCACTTAAAGGATTGATGCAGAGATGTTTACCTGGAATAGCACTAAACTTACTACCACATTTGCTTGAATCAGGTTCTTCAACTCTCCCATATCTAATTTCTTCTCAAAATAATTTGGTATGTACATAAAAGTTTATCTTATTCTAAACACCTTTGTGAAGTTAAAACATTCTTAAGTCCTATTATTTTAATTTCAGCAACCTATTCCAAGATGCCGAAGAATGCCTGAAGTACCACTGAGTAAACCATGTTTATGTTGTTCACACCCAACATCTCACCCTCCTCCTTCGCATGCAAAATCTTTATCAGGTTCATTTTCAAGAACAGTGCCACAAGTACATGGAAGTGAACCTTATTTCTATTATTATCCATTTTCACCTTTCTGGATGAATTCTCCGCAATCTTTAGAACAGCTTTCCATTCCGCCTTCGCTTATACCCTATTCTTCCCCAGAAACGTTCTCAAGTTTATCCCCATTGTCATTGGTACCATTTACAGTAAACTCGCCTGTTCAAATTCCTTCGTCAGAATTAATCTCTGGAATACCTGTTGTTGATCGATCTTTATTTGAAGAAACTTTTGGAAAATCCTTATCGTCGGCAAGTTCTTCAGCGTCAGCAGAATCCTTGAATGCTTTATCTTCGGCAAATTCTTTTGCCACATCTGAATCGGAAATTCAGTATCCTTCATCACTACCACCTACACTTCCATACATAACTCGATCGCCATCTTCATCGATTCCTTGCTCACATTTCACACCTTCAGTCTCCGTATTACCAATTGCAGTACCTTGGTCTACATATATGCAAAATTTTCCATCAACACAAATCCCTACTCCGATGTCATCTAATGTAGCATCTTCATCAGCAGCTGCATCATCAAGTTCAACCAATTCAAACACTGGTCAACAATATTCTACAATATCTAACGCAGCATCTGCATCATCAGCACAATTTCCTATTCCGATATCATCTAATTTAGCATCTTCATCAGCAGCTGCATCATCAAGTTCAATCAATTCAAACACTGGTCAACATTCTGCAATATCTAACACAGCATCTTCATCATCTGCCAGTTCTTTAAATTCAGCAACAGGACCAGTCTCCATCTCTTCTTCCCCATTAAAAATTAAACTTCAGAAGAAACTACATTCATTATACCCTTTTATTCAATTCTTAACTGAGACAAACACTGGACAACAATCTTCTGCAATATCTAACGCAGCATCTTCATCCTCAGCTAGTTCTTCAAGTTCAGCAGTAGCAGCAGCAGCAGCAGCATTATCATCATCATCATCATCATCATCTCAGTCACAAGCTCAGATTCAGAGGCCTTGTTGTTCAATGCCAGAACCACCATGCCTACCAGAACCATCACCACCTCCATGCCTACCTCCATCTCCACCTCCATGCCTACCTCCATCTCCACCTCCACCACCTCCACCACCTCCACCACCTCCACCACCTCCACTACCTCCGTGCCAACCTCCACCACCTCCGTGCCAACCTCCATCCCCACCCCCTCCTCCGCCACCACCTCCATGCTTGCCATCACCTCCATGCACGCCACCATCGAGACCACCTCCACCAACATTGTGTTATGATTCTCCTTCTGAAGAATCTACAATTACAATAACAGTGCCATCATTGCCAGAAATGAATTCCATATTAACTTCAGCAGCTTCAGCAGCCTCTGAGGCAGCCTCTGAAGTAGTTACTTCATCTGCAGTATCCAATGCTGCAGCTATCTCAAATTCATCTTCATCTTCTTCATCAAGTTCGGTTACAACACAGAAACAAAAACCCGTCGCCTGTCATGCGCATCCACCCACAACTTCCACGTGCACTGAAGAATCAGAAACCGCACATTCATCTAAAACCATGCCTCCTTCCACAAAAGTCTCGCATCATGGTAAGGCTCATACAGAACCAAAAGGGCATCATAAAGCCCAAAAGGGACACAAACACGAAGGCGAAGAGGGTTCACATCATAAGTCCTAGGCAATCAAACGAATCTACATAATATTCATTCCAATTTGTATCAAATGCATCATTATTTATTGAATACTAATAAACTTCATATTTTTTAAATAAGCGTTGAATTTTATTACTTTCTTGAAATTTTTTATTATCCTATCTCTTGCAATTACTATATTGTTTTAAATACACTTGCAAATTTTTTCGAGTTGTTCTATTTTTAAACGGAAAATTGATTTCGGCTTCATTAATTAGTAGTCTTGTTACTTTTCTGAAACAAAAAAGTTATGAACAAATTAAATTTCAGTCTTCAACTCAAATAATTATTAAAAGTAATTTGGTTTTATGATAATTACACTGGAGACTCATGGTAGGAGCCGTTAGCTCCCTAGCGGACCCGGTTATTATTATGGCCCATTATTATGGCTGAGAACGATTAAAAAAACATTTAAAACATTGCAATTATGATTCCGTGGTGAAATTTGGAATAGAAGGCGTAGGAATAAATACAATAATTTCATTTCTCAGCGATAAAAACTAGGAAAACATCATGTACCTGTCATTGAAGGCAGTGCAGTGGTTCACCATTTGCGGAACGTCTCCACCAATAGTAAACCTTCACGGTGGAGACGTTCCGCCAATTGTGAATCACTGCACTGCCTACAATGACAGGTATACGATGTTTTTCTAGTTTTTATCTCTGAAACATAAAGTTATTGTATTTATTCCTACCCCTGATAATTCAAATTTGATCTTAGAATCATAATTGCAATGCTTTAAATGTTTTTTTATCGTTCTTAGCCATGATAATGCGAGGTCAGAGAACGGTCAGAGTATTCTCTTACCGTGTTGCATCCGTAAACTCAGGTAATCCTTAGATCAAAACAATCAGTACCGTAAGAACTATTTTCAGTCATGGGCACGGTGTGCCCACTCCCATAGGCCAAGTGGCGAAAGAAAAATAGTGATTGCTACGTCCCCTAGTCGCCGCTAGTGTGTCATCGAAATGAACGCCGTGCGCGGTAGACATGTTGTCACTTGTCTGCATGTTGTAACTGATTAAAATTGATTGCGATTTTAAGTGATTTTAATGAACTTCGATCTTTAAAGTGCTAATACCTGGACTAATGTGCCAACAATCAGCAGTACTTTACTGTTTGCCCTCCAAATGAAAATAATTGTAGCTACAAATCGGGTAAGTCACCAATAAATTTTGTTTTGAATCTAAAATAAAACTCATAAAGGCTTGGTTTCTCGTTTTGTTCATAAAAGTTAATTACGTATTATATTGCAAAACGCGGTGAGAAAGTTTGCATTAAAAAGTATTTTCGTTCTTCAATTTTAAATCCGGATTCAAGTGTCGATAAAGATAAAACTCCAGTCCCATTCAAAGCTAATTTAAGCCATGTAAAGTAACCTCAAATATAATAAAATCCTAATTTTTCCTTTTTCGCATGGGAAGGCGAAAATTTCGCGCCCTTCATTTCTGTATCTGAAGTGGAGGGGGGAGGGGTAGTTTTCGTGAAAATTAGTTCCTGCTACGTCCCCTAGATGTTGCTGATATAAATTCATTTGCCACGCCACCATCTGTAAGTACCCCTTTGTAATACATGGGAGTGGGCACCAGGGCAGGTCAACCTCTAATGTATTGGGTGTCCCCGTAGAATAGTTCATGTGCGGTGGTGTACGCGGCGCTAGTTGTTGGAAGCGGGCGGAGTGCGGCAAAGGGAACGGCTTCGTATGAGTTCCGCCATTGTTGTATACATGTATCAACAATTCGTACGCGATCGCGCTTTATAATCATTTAAAATGAATTCGAAGTACGAAATTCAGTGTGCTGTGAGTGGGTGTACCTCCAAAAGGGGTCGGAAGAACAATGTGTCAATTCATCGGTTTCCGAAGAAAGAAAATGCCGGACAACGATGGATAGAAGCATGCTCAAATCCCTACTTGTCGAGGTTAGGATACCTCGAAGTACTAGAAAAACAATTTTTTATTTGTCATCGACATTTTTCCGTCGTTAAATTTACCGTCGTGTAGTGATGTGTCGAGTGGAAGTGATGTGAACATTAAACCGGCGAGTGTTTCTTCCACATCAGACTTCGAAATTTTTATTCCCGAAGTAGAAAAACCTGCAGAAGGCACACGAGACTTTGAACAAAGTAGCGTGCAGTTTGCACACGTAAGTAACAATATTTTTAATTTCATACGATATTGTATATAATTTCAAACTTTTCGACTCTGATCAGAGTCCTCATTAGTGATCTTTATTTCTAAAATTTTAAGTGCAATAAATAAAATATTACATATATGAACCCTATTTCGAAGTAAACTTCGAAAATGTGAAAAAATGTAAAAATCGTAAGAAAATTTACATAAAATAGTACAAGAAACTTCGATGAAGTATCTAAAACTTCCTTAGGAATGCCAATAAAATTCTAGCACGTAATTTTGAGATACCAAACTAAAAAAGTAGTATATACACTACCGGTCAAAATTATTTATTCACCTGCTGTGTTAGCTATTCTTAAAGTGTCTTAATTTTTATAATTATTTCAATTTTGCATCTAGTGAGCCCAAGTTGAAGGCAAAATGATAATTTTATAAGAATATATTGCAAAAAACGTCAAATTTCGATCTTTTTGAATAAATATTAATAACACTGAAATTAATTAAGACCTTTAAACGTTTCTGGTCTCATTTTGAAGGTTACTCTTCATAGTATTTTGTTAACTTATCAAGATATTTTTAGAATTTTTCTTTTGGATTCTACCCTGGGGTCAAACATGGTACAAACATGTCGAAAATTTTCAAATGAAGACAGTAATCTATAAATTTTATTAAAATATGATACACATTGGTTTTTAAAAATTTCTTGTAAGTAGCTACACATTTTTAAAAGTTTATGACCTTCTTGTATCATTTTTGACGCCGGGTAGAATCCAGGAAAAAAAATCTGAAAATATCTTGATTAGTTAGCAAAATACTATGATAACCTACTATTTAAATGAGACAAAAAACTTTTAAAAATCTTAATTAATTTCAGAGTTGTTAATATTTTTCAGAATGATTGAAGTTTCAAGTTTTCTGAAATATTTTTTTATAAAATTAACATTTTGTTATTTTTTCTGATTTTTCTAAATCATTTCAGTCGATTATGTCGATCATTAGAAGAGTGTATCACTGTACGTGACAACGGAACTCTACTATATCGACCTTATCAACCTCTGATTTAGAATTAATCCAACGTTATTTAAAACTAGATGGTATTTTCCAATATAAATTGAAGAAATTTTTCTGTGAAAAAAAAAATTTCTTCAATTTTGTTATTTAGTTTATTTGATTATTTTTTATTTTGTTTTATTTGTTATTTGCAAAATTTTATTAACTTTTATTTTATGATAGGGAAAAAAATTTCAACTTGTTATTATAAAAATTAAGACACTTTAGGAATAGCTGAAACAACACGTGAACAAATAATTTCGACCGGCAGTGTACTTCTGTCTAAATGTTACTGAAGATATAGATGCAAGTACATATATAGTATAAAATTACAAAGGATTATTTATGAAAAAATAGCTGAGAATTTCCAATACAAATTCCACAATGTTAGAAATTCCCACCACAATTTCGCGAAACATATGACTGGAGTTTTATTTTATAAAATTTATTTTTATTTATTTTATAAAATACCTACGAAATAAATTTCAAATATTCATATAAATTAAATGCTTTTAATCTATATTCCAGAAAAAAGAATCAGAAGATATCCCAGAAGCAGGAAGCAGCAAGGATGTATTTGGAGAAGACTTTCACACAACACCGAAGAGAGCTATCTCGACCCCACAAAGTGTTCGATTATCTTGTAGTACAACAAAAATCAACGCAAAATGTGCTAAGCAACTATATTTTCTGAAAATAAAAATACAAATTACAGATATTTCTGATTTTTACTTATTACGACAAAACCAATATTCAAGGCAAAATTGTGAAAATGTAATTCAAGAGTGAGTTGTTATTAACTTCTCACTCTTGAATGACATTTCACAATTTTGCGTTAAATCTTCAAATTCCTTTTAATTATATTTGAATATATTCTCTGTGACACATTTAAAGAACCTACGTATGCATGTATATGCACTAACACGTGCACACATAATGGTAGTTCATGCGCAGTGCTGTACGCGGCGCTAGTTGCTAACGGTCCACCACCTTTCCATTAGTTTTGCACGGCCTGGTGGGCACACCGTGGTCATGGGAGAAAGTTAAAGCGAACACGATGAAGTGGCGCTGCCATCTCTCCTTCTTATGGCACTTAATGACTTCAAGTTTGTTTTGTATTTGTTTGTTTGTATTTGTGGATTATTGTAATTAAAACATTTCTAACTTTTTTCATATATCCACGATGACTGATAACACTATATTAAAATTTAATATATGAAAGAAACTAATTAATTTTTAATTCGTTTAATCAATAGTTACTCTCTAGTTTCAAAAAATAAAATATCCATTGCCCCTAAAAAATGAATCTCAACTGTGGTGGTATCAGAATTTTAGACCACTCTGTTTCAGGTATAGAGTGTACTTCCATTGCAGCTACAAATATTGCTTTTTCATGATTTCAATTCACCACAAAATCCCTGAATTCGAAATCCGGTGTTAAGTGGTTATTAAAGGGGAATATTTCTTATTGAAAATTACATGTTTTCTAGCAAAGCAATCTTATTTCCTAATACGTATTCCCTCCATAATCTTCGTTTCATAGTGGTTTTTAAATTTAATAACTTATATGGTAAGTTTTGGTGGTTTTGTCGCCAAACAGATTTTTTAGATTATTTATTGGAAACTGAAATTGAATACAAGTTAATATGACCTACACTGAGAAAATGGTTTTGTCAAATCAACAAAATATTCGGTTACATAAACTTTTTTTCTACTAGCGGGTCATAAAGTGGATTTTATTGCCCCATGCGGGGCAAACAAATCCATTTTCTGACACCCTAGTAGAAAAAAATCGTGTGCGACACAGGAAAAACATTTATTTTACTCGTATTACACTCGCAAGATAAATTTTTTTTTCCATAGTTGCACAATATAGTATTCTCAGTGTACCATCTACATTATTCGTCAAACAATATCGCAAAAACCAATTATGCAATGAACATGAAGTTTTGAGAAAGATTATTATTTTCCAACTTTTTCAAAAACATCTTGAGCAATATTTTTTTCTTGTCACCATGTGATAAATTTATTTCAAATTTTCAAATCTTACTTAAACCCATAGATTTTACAAAAAATGTCTCGATTGGTTTATTAAATTGAAATTTGAAGAAATGAAGTTCTAAAGTTAATAATTTTTTAATTAATTTAACAAAATTAACTAATTGATTATACTCAACTAATATTGAATTTAATTTCCCTTATAAAAATTCTGAGCAATGTGAAGCCCCAAATTCAAATCGTAAATATGGCTTCCTATTACCTATTGGTCACCTCGGGTCAGCGAGTTCTTTAATCAGCAAAAATTTCATTGAATGAAGTTAAAATCCAAGAAAATATGACGTAACCGTCACCCATACACAGGAAACAATTGAGGGCTTCCATGCAAGAACCGAACATGTCTGCTATTATATTGACCCAAAAGTCATAGAATGTTTGTTCATTTCTCGTTCAATATAGCAGACATGTTGTCAAACATGTCACTGTAAAATTTAAAAATGGCACATTCAGTATAAAGGTAGAATATCTCATAGTTCTGACCATTTTCAGAATTAATTAAATTTAATAATACCATTCAAATGTGATACTTGTTATCACGAATACTAAAATTGCATTTTTATTATTTTTTTTAAAGATAAATTTATTATTCTTTCAAAACATCTTAGAATAAATCTGAATGCAGAAATAAACAACTTTCAATTTTTTTTTTTTTAATTTCTGAACATACTCAAATAATATTGAATAAAATTACATATATGGAGGTCATTTCATGGGAGATTTACAGTCAAAATTTTTTTTTCGACGAAACATTTTTTTTTGCCTTTTTACTTCGAAAATAATTGACACGCATTTTTTTTCAATGTGATACTTGAAAATTTCGAGACATAATTTTTTTAAGTTTGGCACTCGGGAACTTTTTTTTTCAACAACTCACTGTAAAAGCAGTTTTGAATATAAAATGTAACCCTTGCACTTGAAATGCGCGAAATAGTACGAACTTTCAAAAAAGTTATAGCACACATTTCGTTGCTTTTTTTGTAATAACAATATAGTACATTTTTATAAACAATTGAATTTTGTTTAAATTTGTAACTAATTTTTTTTCGATTTTTTTGTTTCTAAAGTTTTGTTGAAGTTTTTTCAATATGCAGGCAAAATTTTGGAATGGAAAAATAAAAACTGTAGGTGTAAGTAATTTATAAAATCTGTCCCGCGCGTTGCAACGAGCGAGCTCGCACGCTGCAACTACGCTTAAGCTTGATTAGGCATGCTCGGACTCGAAGCACGTGTGGCATTGAATGCAGTGACCGCTGTTTTAGTTTTCTGTAAATGTTCCTCAAGTGTTCACCTATTTCAAATTAATACAGAAATGCCAAGCTCTCGATTTAAACATGTCTGCTGCAATTCGTTTAATAAAAAAAATCATAGTGGAAAAAAGCAAAAAAAAATTGCCTCGCGTTTCGTCCTCGATACTTGAAAAACTGAAAATTTTCAAACCGGATGATGTTTTGTGTACACAATGAAGAATAGAAGCAAATGAAATGGAGATGGAAGGTTTTTGTTGTAAGTACATTCAAACTTGTGTGCAGACAATTTCAAAACGAATCATTAGTTATAATAATGAATTGATGAGTGAAGTTTTACGATAAAATTACTCTAAATGATACATTCAAAACGCAAATTTTTTTTTTGCTTTTTTCCACTATGATTTTTTTTATTAAACGGATTGCAGCAGACATGTTTAAATCGAGAGCTTGGCATTTCTGTATTAATTTGAAATAGGTGAACACTTGAAGAACATTTACAGAAAACTAAAACAGCGGTCACTGCATTCAATGCCACACGTGCTTCGAGTCCGAGCATGCCTAATCAAGCTTAAGCGTAGTTGCAGCGTGCGAGCTCGCTCGTTGCAACGCGCGGGACAGATTTTATAAATTACTTACACCTACAGTTTTTATTTTTCCATTCCAAAATTTTGCCTGCATATTGAAAAAATTTCAACAAAACTTTAGAAACAAAAAAATCGAAAAAAAATTAGTTACAAATTTAAACAAAATTCAATTGTTTATAAAAATGTACTATATTGTTATTACAAAAAAAGCAACGAAATGTGTGCTATAACTTTTTTGAAAGTTCGTACTATTTCGCGCATTTCAAGTGCAAGGGTTACATTTTATATTCAAAACTGCTTTTACAGTGAGCTGTTACAAAAAAAAAAAATTTTCCCGAGTGCCAAACTTAAAAAAAGTATATCTCGAAATTTTCAAGTATCAGATTGAAAAAAAAATACGTTTCGATTATTTTCGAAGTAAAAAGGCAAAAAAAATGTTTTGTCGAAAAAAAGAATTTGACTTGTAAATCTCCCATGAAATGACCCATATAGATTTTATAATAATTTATGTTTCTGTAATGCCTCCCTTGAAAATTTAATGTTAAATGGATTGTCCGTGAAGCTGATATACAAAATCGTTTTCTTCAAAAATACACGCCTTCGTCCACTCGTGAAAATCACCATAAACGTCTCGAATTTTTTAACTAGGTATAGGTATAGGTACAGGACCTTCTTCAAGGAGAAAAAGAACCTCTGAGGATTGCTTTAAAAAAAAAAATGCGTTAGTCAGCAAAGCCACATGTCCTGAGCCGATTTTTAAAACAGTTCAGATCATTCTGTGAGAGACTTCGGTAACAAAGTCCTCAAGAAAAGTTTTCAAAAATGTAAACTTTGTTCGCGTTTTGTCATTAATAACCAATTGGGCATCCTTCTTTAATAATAAAATTTAAAAAATTTGTCGGTCGATTCGTGTGCAAAATTTTTATATTTTTTCATTTTATCCGGTTTTTTATTCACAGTGAACTCTAAATATTTTTTCAATTCGTGTTGCTCATTTTGAATTGCAAGCTATGAGATAAGTTTTTGATTTCTATGATAATCCTTATTTTAATTATCTCCTATATTTTAATCTTTTACAGAAATTTTGAATTAATATTTGAATTTATGGCACTGAAGAGGGCCCCCATATGTGGCCGAATCGTTTACCTTTCTTTCTTTTTTGCGTATTTTTATATCTAATAGTGATAATTTAAATCGAAGAAAATAAAAAGAAACTGACCCTGTTTGGTACATCGAAGATTAAAGGGCTACTTTATTGGTTGATACTTTTTTGTTGATATTACTATCCGAATTTGTATGGCAAGAAATTGAATAAGAAAATCAACAAGTAACGTAATAATTGTTTGAATACAAAAATAATGTTTTTTCATTTATAATACACAAATGATAATATTATTTAAAGTCTTAAAATCGTATAATAACATTTCGCTCCAGAGTTCTGTTTTTTGGCACAATTAAAAATAAATAAAAAATAAAAAACGAAAATTACTCTCATCATTCGAATCTGTACACGTTAAATCTGAATTGTTAGAAAACTGTTAATTGAAAAAGTACGAAATTATCGTTTACCGTTGGCTTTATTAAACTTTCCTACCAATAACTATTGAATTTTTACTTAATTCTGGTCATATTCTACTAATTCAATTAGTATAGTAGTTTATTTTATTATAATTCATTTGATCGTCACTTGATTACTATACTCGTACATAAATTAATGCACACTGAACTAGTATTCATTGAATTAGTAAAATTTGATAATTAATTAGTTTAAAACTTCGAGTTGATAGTAGAAATGTTTACTAAAGCAATTGGTGAAAGATTTCCCACTTTTTCAATTATAATTTTTTTGCCAATTCATAATTGTAAAGTATGCTGTACAGGATTACATACACAGAATGACACACGTGACACAATGTTTAGATAAAACATCGGAATAATATACATGTCAAAACTGGTCGAAAAAAGATTTCAGAATTCCAAAATAAGAATAAAATTCAAACTCAAACTACAATTAAATTATCTTTCTGTTCTTGGGTACATTTAAAAAAGAAACGAAAATAAAAGTTGTACGGAAATCATATGATCACATTATGTAATATCGAAATTTACAACCGCATTTAATAAGAAATTACATTATTTACCTATGTATTTATTAATCATCAATATACTTTATTTTATGACTTGAAATTTGATTAAAATATTTTATATTATATTTTTATTTATATTATATTATTATTTACAGTTTAAAATGCTGCAGCTCTTAAATTTGTAAAATCATATAATGTAGTAATTTGGTGATGTCGTTCCACAAATAAATTTTCGCTGCGTATAACTTATGTAATGTCAATAAACTTACTTAGCAAATTACTGTGTTTTCCAGAAACTGTGCTGAATTTGCATTGTCGAATTGAGTTTTTTTAATTTATAAAAATGGCAGCACTGCAGTAATCGAAAGACTATCAAATACATTGTTGCTAATTTTTATACAGTCGTTAATTTATTAAACAAATTTTTTGAAATTTATTCATCAAAAACTTTAGATATTAAAATTGTTTTATACTTGAAGAAACTGAAAATGGACTTGAAATCGAAGAGCTACATCTGCCTTTTATTACTGCTATCTGCTGGATTATTCAACTTGGCGAGAGGCATGAACAATTTTGAATCTGATGAATCAATTGAGATTCTGAATAACAAATTTGATCAGAGGTATCAAGAATTACCGCAATATAGGCCGATAATGGAATTATTGTTAGGAGTTCTCAACACGTTTCATTCGTCAACCAAAGAAGAACTGATGAAGGCAAAAAAAAATTTCAATTTTGAAGATGCGATTTGACTGATTCCAAGTGTATAATCTGTCTATCAAACTGATAAATGACATTGAATTTGTAAATAAAAAACTACCTCACACGTAAAAATGATTTGAAATACCTGCAATTTGAATAAACGTGAAAGTGACTAAAGTGAATTGGTTTATTTCATTATTTTGTTTTTAATGCTGTAACTCATGGTGATATATAATTTTGTCTCTGTCATATCTTATGGTGGTTGATTTCAAATCAGTAAAAGGTACGTTACTGAATTTTATCAGTAAACATTTCATAGCCTTGTCAGTCCACTACATTGATTGAACAGTGATTATCAAAAAAAATATCAATCTAACTCCTGACTGATTTGATCAAGTGACTTTTCACTAAATCAAATGTAGAAAGTAAAAAGTGAGCCAATAATAACGTGTATAAATCTAATTCTGTTAATTTTTCAATAAAAAAGAAAAATTGTAACTTGAAGCTTTATGATTATAAAATTAATATGATGATAACTGACATATTATGTTACAAATTGAAAAAAAGCAAAAATAGTAAAAATAGTATACATACGCCAGGGCATCAAACATTCTGGCCGTGGGTTGTATACTATTTTTCTTGATCTCCAGCCGAAAGTACGCCCAAAACCGAGGCGAAGCCGAGGTTTTTGCTGGTCGGGGCGGGCATTAGAAACTATAAAATAAAATTCTATCATACAATAACTGCAAAAAAAATTTTAAATCAAAAAATTTTTAAAAATTAACAAATACCAGAGAAAATTTATTCTTCGATAACAATATTAATATTGATCAACAGTAACTTTAACATCACACATCCAGTAATACTAATCTTATTACAATAATTATTATTACTTTGTTTAATATAATTTTAATACAAAATAAACCGTGTACATAAATTTTTTGTTTTTCTTTTTAAGAGTTACTCTTTCGTGCAATTGCATGAAGTCACATTAAATTAAAATTAAAACAAAATACGGCCACAAAAGTCGTTCATTCTGGAGTGAAATGCGGCCGGGAGGACCGTACTTTCGGCTAGGAGATCAAGAAAAAAGATTTTTAGAATTTTATTTTATCATGAAGTTTTTAAATAAACAAAAGTCGATTTACCTTACGAACATACACAGTTGTTAGAAAAATGTTACCTAGCATTTATGTAAAAATTTCGCCTCATAAATAGTGCAGTTACAGAAAAAATTTCGTCTTCTAACAGTTATGAAACAATTACACAACGCTATATTTTATGTGAATGTAACTTGTATATGACGATGTTTTTATAAAACTGCTATGTAACGTTTATGAAACAACTGTAAGAGCTGTACACCTCTGTGTATTAGGAACGAATGAAAGTAATTTGTGTCTTGGGCGCACATAAGAAATTTTTAATTTGAAAAACATGTTGAATTTTCAGGATAATGATGTTCCACGTTATTATATTTAATAATCGAAACCAATTATAAATATACAAAATACATTTACAGTTTATTTCAGTAGGAAGTTATTAATTTTATCCTAATAGATTGAAGTTCACGCTCCTGCGCGGAAAATATCAGCTGTCGACACTTTCTTTAATTGTCATCGACTTTTGACTATGACTAGTCAATGAGAATTTCGACATTTTTTAAAGAAGTTTTTATTGAAAGATGTACGAAATTATTAAAATCGTCAATGGATTTTTTTACAATTTCAGTCCCATCCAACACTAATAGAAATGGTTCAGGAGTTTTAGACATTCGGTTGTAGGCTGGGAATTCATAATTGTAATTATAATAAAATATGAAATGGATCAAATCAGAAATATAATATGGGAAGGCGAACAATAAATATTGTATAGCAATCAATAATATAGTTGATTTTTTCATATATTTATTCATTTATAATCGGATGGTCAAAATATACCTCTCATATTGCTGTATCTATGCCAGCAATAAGGTAAAATTTAATTAATCATTAATATGGTTGTAATGGCCATTCCTTTCTATAAGTATATCATCAACAATTTGTAGTAAACGATATTTTCCGTACGTCTTTGCACATAAGGCGTATACTTTCTTTTTATTAATTTAAGATATACTTTATATTACGAATACAAATTTCATTCCTTTGATACCAGAACGAAGATTTGATTTTATGCAATTACAAAGTTATTTTTGCAGTGAATCTAGGATTCAAAGAGTAAAGTAAATTATTTTCTTTCATTTTGATACCAATTCATTTTTAAACTATCCAAATAACTAAAAAATTAGTTTGCTTGACCAATAAGAATTTAAACACGCTCAGTCGTAATTTCAGTCTATGGTAGTGTTCATGTAGCGTTCTATACTATAAAAGAGTGGAAATCTGACTTTTCTAAGCAAAATTTTATGTGTTATAGCCAATTTATTTTTGAAGCAACGATCAATATAGATTAAAATAAAATACACAAATATCCATGGTACTCATAATACTGTATTTATTATAAATAGATTTCGAGTCAGTAGTCACTCAAATATGTATCCGCCATAATTAGATAAATTTAAATTTAAATATTGTAAAAATATATGTAATATATAGAAATAATTCTTAATGAATCAAAAATTTCGATCTCAACCACTTAATTTAATGATTATTTTCTAAATATATTATATATTTTTTTTAATTAAAAAATTCTTTAATCAAGTGAAATTGAGATAAACATCAAATAAAGGGTTTCCCAATAAGGGTGATATGTTTTGAAATTGAAAAAAAACACTGAATATTCATTCGGAATTGATCGAAATCTTTTTTATTATATTGGATATTCTATGCCATTTATGATTTAAACAATATATCGGCCAAATGTCCCCCGAGACTTGAGCCAAAAATGCGCCTCATCAGAAAAGATGATTTTTTGATGAAAATTGGGATCATTTTCAATTGATTCCAGAGCCCAATCCGCGAACTCCCGACGCAAACGATGGTCATTAGGCTTCAGTTCTTGCGCCAAAATCATCTTATAGGGATGCAGGCCAAGATCCAATCGCAAAATACGCCAGGTAGTCATCCTGGACAGGCCCAATTCCTGAGATCGGCGTGGCACGGACAATTCACGGTTTTCCACGATACTGGCCTGTACGGCGGCTATATTCTGTGTAGAACGTGCGGTACGCATACGATTTTTAGGCTTAGTATCCAATAGAGTAAATTCACTCTTCAACTTATCGATTATTCGACGAATTGAGAGCGCGGATGGAGCAGAATGACGACCATATTTTGCACGATATGCTCTTTGAACACCGACAAAACTTCTCGAATTTTGATAAAATAATTGGACAATTTCCAAACGTTGTGGAAGCGTGAAACTACTCATGATTAAATGGCAAACCTTACTGATGACAACTGACAGCAGACGTCAAAAATTTCAGTTCAAATGAGCACGATAGGGACATTCAAAATCATATCACCCCTATTGGGAAACCCTTTATAATAAACTTACTATTTTACAAGATGTTTTTTACTTATTTTTAGCACGTAAATGCTTTTGCATAGCATTGGATTACTATTATTTAGAATTGATTCGTTAATTTACGGTAATTTTCGTGGCGTTGAGCCAACGATATTATAAACCTAGATGCGATGCAGGCCTAGTTCCCTGCGAATATTGTAGACGGTACGTCCGGGGAAAATGTTCAGGTCCTCCCGTACTTTGAAGTAAGTTAAGCGCAGAAACTCCGCCGTTGCCGGCCCCAAGCCCGGATGAATGTCGGCGCGAATGTGATGTGTGAACGAACTTCTAGATGGATAATTGGATGAATGACAACGGAGTCCTATAAACGGAACCCTCCGTATATGCAAGAGTCCAAGCATGGAGCGGACGCACCTCATAGCCCTTTGGCAATGGCAGTCAAGGAGACTCAGCCAACAGCAGAGCTGCGGCTGGCTAGATGACTGACAGGAGAACTCTATAGACGGGCATCTCCAAAGAGTTGTGTCTGCCGGTCGCACGCGCCGTAACAGTACTTGGATTTCCTTATATCCGACGCTGCTTAGGATAAATCGCACACCGGGGGCTAGGTCAAGTGCCGGAACGGACTCGGCATCGCCCAGTCAATAGGGGTGACGTTAAACCTTTTACATCAATATGGCGCGAGCCTATCCCATAAAAATTTTATTAGTTAGCTCCTATGTTAGGCGAACCGTCTTTATAGCTCACACGGTAAAAATGAAGAATTTTTTAATAAAGGAGTAAAAGGAGGAGAAGGTGAAAAACGATTCACGGCAGGATGCTGACTTGGTGACTGCACCGGTCACGAAAGAACAAACAACGAAGGATGCGGCCCCTTCGGGAGCTGAGGGATGGAGACATTGGGCGGGATGACTCATCCAGGAAGGGATGCTAAATAGCAGCCCCGAGGCCGTTAAATCGAGTGTTGGGGAGGCGAACGACGTTTTCAGTAGCCTCCTCAACACTCATAAGTATTTGGTCGAAGGCGGCATGGTGATCCAAAAGGGACTGGATTCCCATTCAGTCTTTCGGAAAGCTGCTTTGCGACAGAGGTCCCGATCGGCATCTTTGTACGACACCCCTATAACTAAGTCCAATGGGGAAAAGAGGGTCGGGATTCTTGTATGTAAATTCAATTACGGCGTCGGGGAAGTTCGGGAGACCGACGCGGGATTTGTTTGAGTGAAGGTGGCGGGCGTGCATGTGTATCCTGATTAGGGAGATGGTCTCCAGAAACCTGATTGTGTTAAATCGGGATCATGAGATGACATTCAGACGAGGGTCCATGGGGTCGATAATTAACTTTACGTTTGCCGCGCCCGTTTTGCCTCGAGGGTAGGCAACTGGTGACCACCTTGAGCGACAACCAAGGCATTGAATTCAATATTCAGGAACCAAATCAAATCAAATTCACCAAGGTGAACACAGAAAGGAGCAGGAAAGAAAGGAGCCCCTACTGGAACATAAGACGATTCAGAAAAGGTGAGCTTCGGGAATACCTAGAATACCTATGTACTGGTGGAACGACCAGTTGTCTGTCCCGCGCCGTGAATGCCTGACAGTGCGGCGAAAATTCACCCATTCAAAGGGCGATGCCGCGATGCACGAGACATGGAAAACAGCTAAAACGGCTCTAAGCCGAGGCATAAAAAAAACCGACTCCAGTACTGGAAGGACCTTATCGGTGAGATCGATAAGGACCCATGGGGTATTTCCTTCAAAATAGTTACCAAGAGAGTGGTAACTAGAAGAAGGACTTCCAGCCTGGACAATCCTGATCAGGTCAGGCACATCGTGCAAAGTCTGTTTCCATCGGTAGAATTGTTTCCGCGAGTTGACCGAAGTTCCTGAACAGTTCAAGGTGGGGAGCTTTTTACACTAGAAGAACTAAAGAGAGCGGGTGGAAGGCTAAAGCCAATACGGCACCGGGAAACGGCAGGGTGCCAAATGAGGTCCTCAAAGAGGTGATCATGGTGTACCCGGAGCTGAAGATAAATAAGAGTCTGCGGCGGGCAAAGCGTTGATTGGACAGAAAAAGCCTCGAAATGGCCCCTGAAAAGACCGAGGCTTTGCTAGTCACGGACAGGAAATCCTTCAGGTACCCAAAGATTGTACTCGGTGAACACGAAGTTGCGTGGAGCAGCAAGCAGTTAGACCGAAGGCTTAGCTTCAGCGAACACCTTAGAATCGCAAGGAATAAAGCCATCCAATGTGAAGCTAACTTGGCTCAGCTCATGCCCAACATTGATGGTCCCAGGGAAGCAAAAGGAAGACTGATAGTAAGCATTGTGCACTCGAAACTGCTTTATACAGCTCACGTTTGGAAAAGTGCCCTTAACAACCATGCTATCCACAAAAGGCTGTCCTCGATACAAAGAGTTGCAGTGATGAGAATGATCCCAACATACCGAACTGTGTCGGCGAGCGCTGTGCTGATCCTGACGAGCGTTCTGCCAATAGACTTATTGTCGAAGGAAAGGTTAACAAGGAGCAGGAAATTGCTCGAGTCAAGGAAGCCATCCACAAAGCTTTTTGACGCAGACTCGTTGAGAGATGGCAGACGAGACGGCATGGTGAGGAGACCGTGAGATGGACACGCCGCCTCATCCCGTGTAGGGTTTCAGTATCTAATTTGTATATTATATTCTGGTTAGCGGCCTACTCCGCTTGTATGCGGACGTGGCAATTAATGAACTCGATAAACAATTAACAACTTTATTTAAATTAAGTACATAGCTCGTACCTCCCTTCGTACTACTTTTCTTCTATCTCGCTAACTCTTCATTCGCTCCGCCATTGACAATTCTTCATCTATAAAGGAGACTCGCCAGTCTCTCGCTCGATATCAGGTTCGGTTAGGGTACCAAGACGCTACACCCGGAGCTTGCCACCTGGCTGGAGAGAAAGGACGATGAGATTGGCTTTTACGTGACGCAAATGCTGTCTGTCGGGAAAAAAATCATCCTTGGTTTTCAGCAGGTATGACTAGACCCAACTTACCAGAGTCCTGTACTACGCCTATAAAAGATTTTTCCATTTTTTTCTCCTCCTCATTAGAAAAAAAAAAGTTAAGTGCAGAACATCTGCTTATCAAAAAGGCTTGCTATGAACTGTATTGAGATACAACGGAAAGGACGCAGAGAAGTAGTACTCCTGAGTTACAACGTGCAGTCCTCTACTCCGCTGAGTGGTGGGGTGGAACATGGTTCCCTACAGGAGCTCTGTCAATAACTTTCCCCAAACCTCTAAATCTTCTCAAGCACCTCAGGGAAAAAAATTCGGTATAGATGCTGCTCCTAGCGGTAAAGCTGTTGCGTTTATCGGAGGAGAGTTGTGTGACTACACATTTAGGTATACTGCGTTCCCTCTGTGGGCGAAGTAACTGTCCCTTTTTTGGAGAGTAATTGACTTACGTCGAAGTAACACAGCGCTCCTTCCGATAGGGAATGTAGTTGCACCGCATCGTCAGACAAATGCAAAAGTACAACTTTTAATTTTTTTATGATTTAGATGAAAGTAGCCATTAAAATTGTGGTTTCTGTACATATATATATATATGTATATAGAAGTACTTTTTGGTTCATTACGATCTGATCACGAATAACCTAACCTCAATGTTGGAATTTAAAATAATTTCACACCATTTTAAGAAATTAAAGAAATTCCTCAAAAGATATATAATAATTAACGAGGATTTCAGAAACATCAAAACAATCGAATTCAGAGTTACATTGTTCTTCTCCAGACGCGTCAGGAGTTCCTTCAAATGTTCCAAATGTTGTTTCGCTGATTCTGATGTTATGAGTGTGTCATCGACGAGCGAGATGCCTTGCAAAACATGGTCCAGCCCTCTTATCAGTACAGCTGTGCCCGTTTTCAATCCAAAAGGTACTACGTTAAATTCGTAGCTTTTTCCTCGGTGTTGGAAAGCTGTATATTTCTTCGATTCTGCTTGTAAAGGTATTTTCCAGAAGCTGCTTGTCATGTCGAGGCTCGACATGACGTTAATGCCCTTGCATTTCTAAAAGAGGACCTCAGCTCATTCTGGATACTCCCAATCTTCCAGGAGAATCTCATTTAATTTTCTGGCGTCTAGACACAGTCGTACAGGTTCATCTTTCTTGATTACAGGTACAATAGGATTTATGCATGGGCTGCTGGATCGTTGATGATTCCCATGTCTAACATCTTCTTTATCTCTTTATCAACTTTTTCAGGATAGGCCATAGGTATGGGGTAACTCCGTCCAATAAAGGGTTGGTTTTCCTACACTTGTAGGTGGTGTTTGTATGAGGCCAGTATGCCAGGTTCCTTCCTGAATACTGCTTTATGTTTCCATAAAATCTTCTCAAGTTCTTCTCTTGTTTCTACATTCATGATGCTGGTTTCTTCTATCTTCGACCTAATTTCATCTCTTTCTACTTCTATATCGTCTCTTATTTTTCTTATGGAATTTATTGACCGTTTTTCTTTTTCAGGTGGTGCTGTGGTTTCTTCATTTACGATCCTGATCGATGGCTTCCCTTCCAGATGAGTAAAGGATATGGTTTTGCTGTCCAGATCTATACAACTTTTAAATTCATCTAATAGATCAATCCCGATGATGCAAGGTCTTGATAGTTTCGGGACTACCAGGAACACGACTTGGATGATATGGTCAGGCAGCTGGATGTCTGCATATATCTGCTTGTTTAGTCTTATTGCCTTTCCACCCATTGGTTCTATTAGGGTTACTTCATTTATTGGTAATGACGGATAGTTTTGCAGTCTCTCTTTGTTTTTAATCCCAAATTCTTCCGATATACAGGTTACTTCAGTACCTGTGTCTATCAAGGCGGTGGTGAGAATTCCTCAAATGAGGATATTCACCACATAACATTTTGGCTGTTTTTTCGATTCCATGTCCGTCGATTCTTCCAATAGTTCCTCTCTTGATCGCTGCAACACGTTCGTGTGGATCTTAGTTTCTGGTGCCACTTCCATTTGTTGGTCCTTTTGGTTTTCTATAGACGTGGCTGGCACTCGTTTCCCGATTTTGTGCCAGAAACTCTCTCCTCTTTAATCTCGTCTTCAGGTTCCATTTAATTGATTTCCATGTTACGGACCTGATATTTAGGTTGTGAGTTGTTCCTCCACGATCTGTTCTCAGTTGGCCTGTTATTTAGTACAGTGTTTCCACCTGTGTTTTGTCTTGAGCTTCTCTCCATTCGATTTCCATAGCCGGGGTTTCTCTACCACGATGGTGGGTTCTGTGCCCGAATACGCTCCGTTCCATTTTGGAGATTTCCTCTTGGTGTTGATCTTCATGGAGCCGGTTCCGAGGGTCGACTTCCCCGATGATTATTATAAGCTTCATTATATGTTTTCTTCTCCCTTGCTTCTTCTTTGTTTGTATGTTTGTTTGTTTGTTTGTATCTACTAGACCACCTATGTGAGAAATTCTTCTTCCAATTATCGCATATTTGATTTCTTCGTTGAAGTATCTTGTCCGTTTTTGGATAATTTCCACTGGGGAGATAGTCGCGCGTAATTCCTTCGCCTCCGCGTACAAACGGATGTCATATTCCGATCTTGATCCCATTTTTCCTACCTGATGACATCCAAATTCTAATTTTCTTCTCAGCTCGTGCTGAACCTGCTCGTCGCAAAATCCTCTTGAAAATTTATTCAAAAACGTTTGAAAGTTGTTGACCTCGTCCTTGATGATTTGCCACCAATCTCCTGGTGGCCCTGTCAGTGATCGTTCTATGAGATAGTGTGTATCATTATCTCTTGGTTTCACTGCTTCCCAATATTGTTTCAACTGATTCATATAGCGAATCGGACTGGTGTCTCCTTTAAATTCTGGAATTTCTTTCCTCTAGAGTCTGGGTAATTCCTGAAGCAACTTCCAATGATCGGTTGATTCCAGCTTCCATTGTGCTTAGTTTCTTCTGAAAATTCCTTTCTTTCTCCGAGTCCAGTTTCTCCTTTCTTTTTCTCTCATCTTCGAGCATCTTTTTGACTCGTTCCAAAATTCCGAGGGCTCCTCGTTTCCCTGGCTCCTGTTAATTACATGCCCCCTCTAGATCCATGCTACTAGATGATCCTCTATTTTCTTGTATTTCTGTTAATGTCCTATCTAGGTCCTCTTGACTTTGGTCACCTCCACTAGTTGCAAATCTCAAACCTTGGCGGCTCATTTTATCCACAGTTGTTCTTCTCGAATCCACTTTCGCACTTGATCTTTCGTGTCCTTTTTCACTACACTCTTGCTTTTTCCACGGCTGGCACTTGTCGCTTTTATTATATTAAAAATACTCTACTTCTTGTTCCAGTAGAAATTGATCAAGATCTTGCATTCCTTTAGGTACCATATGACGACTTGACGGTGGTTGTAGATATATCCTTTTGAAGGTTATTTGTCCATTGAATATGTCATACGCGCGCTAAGGAAATAAGACTACTGCTAGCAACCAACGGCATACCGCTTGCTGATTGGTGCGGGGACTTGACCAATGCCTCAGAGCCGACCGCCGAATTCCTCACAGATGGGGGTATGGCGCGTGATTGGCGGAGAGACGCAGAGAGTCCGCTCGCGTCCTGATTGGTTCGCTGAGTTCCCCGGCAAGCATATAAGAGACCGGCCGGCTCTGAGGAAAGCACCATTCTTCTGGCAGCCACCTCGGTGGCTAGACCTAAAAGAAGGATACTCCCGGCACCAAGCCAGCTTCCTGAGTTGCACAGAAGCCACGCAATAAAGCTTAAAATACAGAGTATTCTCTCCTCTGTTCTTTTTTTCCCTCCCTTCACGACTTCGAAGCGGCAGTAGACAGACAACCCGAAGAAGAGGACCGAAGAGCCGGATGCCAAGATCCGCAGAGGCCAGAAAAAGGAGAAACGCCCTGAGGAGGGCGCGTTTCGCCGAAGGTCCCCGGGGTATAACGAGGAGGTCACCACGGCCCAGTGGTCGACCCGATCCTCGCAACTTTCAGACCGTTGACCCCGACACCTACTCCTTTCCGGGGTACTTCACCGCCGAATACCTGCAGGCGACGCGTCCCTGGGAAGAGGCGGCAACACCACCCCGCCGAGAGGGTCCCAGTAGCCTCCCCTCTCCACCAACGACTCTCCCGGACGATCCCGCCCCAGGACAGGAGCAAGTCGCACCAGCGCCTTGCACAACGTGCTCCACCGCAGGGCTCCAGGAACCCCTGGACGAGGAGGAACTGATTCTCTCCAGCTGGAAAAATAAGCCCATCCTTCGGCGGCCTCCGCCGCTCCTGTTCTCCCAGGCACAGGAATTTGACCAGGAGATCCTCCGCCTCCGAGGCCTCCCCACGAATGAGGTGAAGGCTTTCACTGTCCAGCACCCAGAGCTGTACCAATACGCTCGGGCACGGCAAAGCTGGAAGCCTTGCGTGCTTTCAGGACCCGGCATAGAGGCACGTGTGTACTGGAAGAACCCGCGGCGCGCCGCCCCAACGCTTGGCACGCGAACAGCCGACGAAGAAAAGGTGGTTCACGTGCATCACAACACCGACGACCCAGGCCCTTGGGTGCGACAACGCACACGACCGGCTCTGCTCCATAGGCGGCCCTCCGACACCAGTAATCCCCAGGCGGGATAACACCTAGTGTTCATCTTTCACTTTCTCGTCTAAGTCAAATAGATTTTCGACCCTCAGGAACTCAAACTCAAAGCAATCAATCATTTTTCGAGTTTTCATTTTTTCTCGAAAACCTGCTTGATCAAGCAGAAATTGACTTAAAGAAATCCCAACAGGCAAAACAAGTGTCTCAAGAAGCATACAACTCAAAATAGTGAAGTTATTTATTCGTTTAATCTTGCCACACATTTATTGCGTATTTTTATATTTTGACTCATCTATTATTTTTATTTTTTTTTCTCTACACTACAAAAACATACTATACTATAAACATCAGGCTTACAATAAATACTAGTTGTCAAAATTTCTAAATTTTCTCTTATAAATTTCACAAACCTTTGAAGGAGAATAATTACACGAAATTTTCATTGAGTTTTAATTTAATCAAAATTTTAGTGGTTCTCTCGGTCTGTAGTGCGTACGTGAGACATAGACTCTTTTGCCAACATTGAGCGTTTGAATTCATATTCCCCTTTTTCCATAGAATAAATCCTGCCTAGAGTCCCTCATATCACAATAATGGACTTAGAAGTTGACGAAGCCTCCAGCAACGACAACAAGCCTATGAAGAGGAGAATCATCCCTCACGTGAAATTAACCAAGTTATTGTAGAAAGGGCCCAAAATACGGGTATTTCTGAGAACCAAATCTCTGACAGTGAAACTATCACATCAGAGTCAAAATCAAAAACGGAGCCAATGTTGGACCAACTTTTTGCATCATCAAAATTTAGGACGGCAGCAAGGTTCAATTTCACCCTTTTTCTTTATCACTAGATCACTCCTAATAAGGACAACATTTTGAGTCTCTCGAAATTGTCTTTGCTGGAATTATAAAAACGACACTCGTTGCAAGCCTGAAAATTCCCAATTTTGACAATAGGTACATATTACCAAATACATTTTTTTTGGGTTCATTTGTTTCTGTTTTGTTGTTTTGTATGCATGTATATTTGTGTCTGTAGAAACATATATTCTATATTCTATAAGTATATCACTCTAGTCGTATGTTTGTTAACCAATAGATACGCAGAAACCTATTTAGGGTAAAAATAAAAATAGATTCTTTTTTATCAAATTGTCGAAATTTCAAGTCCAAATTTCAAGTCGAATTTTCCGGACCTTCCATAGGATTCAAAATGCCAAACGACAATCAAAATCGTGATTTTTAGAGAACCATCGGTAGCGATCCTAACGAGTCAACTACCGAAACTTACCCAAATATCGCGAACTCACTATCAGGTACCAATCCCAATATCGTGGCCCCAAATCAATCAATGAATCATGACGAAACCACCTCCATTGTAATAAAATCCCGACGTGTCGATGACGTCGACTGGAAGGACTTTCCACAAGGACTAAGAAACCCTAGATCTGCCCTAGAAAAGAATAACCAGACCACCTGTCGCATGGAAAATTCAGGAGATTTGCTGAGGTCATTGCCCCAGAATAAAATGAAGGTACACGTGTCAAATATATTCCGGGGTGATAACATCACACTCACTCTTTGCCACGAAAACATCGAAGTTCCGCCTTTACAAATTCGACCTAATACAATAGTAAGTATGTAACATCACTTTCCAACCAAGCCTTAATAAGTTTTGGTGAATGGCTAAAGATGTTTGTAGTGTAGCGTTCATCACGCTTGGACCATGATCGTTTTCTAACGACGTTATTGCAAACAATACATTTTCATCACCAGTGATAATTCGTTTAAAAAAAGGATCGAATTCATTGCGCTTAAGATGCAAATAATAAGCGCTGATGCGTTTTGTTGAATGAATTTCTTTCAATTCGTGTGGAATCCAAATATCAAGTTTTTTAACGAGTCCAAGACGTTGCATATGACGGTCGATTGTTGATTTTGGTATTTTTAACATTTCTTCAATCTCTCGCACAGTTACATGCAATCTAGAAATGGACTTACTCGACTTTAGCAGAAGATTTTCTAAAAATTAGTACTTATTCGCTGATGTGTAGTAATTTTTGTACCATTCAGCCGGATTGTTAAAATCAAGAAAACGTTTTTTGTTATTCAGAAAATAATTCTAATATTCAGAAATTCCTTTTTTCCGTGTATATTAAATAACCTATTTTTTTTAAAAGTTATTTTGAGCTTTTTTTATTTTGAATCTCAAAAGTTTAAAAATTCACTACTCAACAAGTTGGCTATATTATATTCAAATAAAAAAGTAATTGGCCAATATTTTCACTGGAAAAACACAAAAAAAAATATTTCACGCAGTACAAATGTTTAAATGTGAATCTTAGGTGGAACCACTCATATATTTTATGTATTTTTGCAGAGAATCAAACTCTCGATTCACATTTATATATTCAATTGCAGTGTGTTACGTTTTCAAGTTTTACAGAAAATTTTTGTAATGAATATAACTCATGTATTTTACACCCATGTATTCAATTTGCCATGCAAAAATGTTACGTAACAAATTTTTGAAGAATATTTTGCTTGAATAAAATGTAGCGTGAAAATTACTTATTACCAGTACCAACTAATTATAGATCCCTCAAAATGTTATATACTTTATCTACTAGATCAAAAATAATAAAAATAAAAAAATACTTTAGCCGATTCTAATTCAATATAAGAACATTATTGTTATTCAAAATATAAAATTAAATCAAAGAACTTATTGGATCTATAACGTAATTTGTGCGGTTTTTTTCAAAATTTCAACGTTTATTTAAGAAAAACATGTACAATAGTATTATTCAAAGCATTGCCCATCTGAAGCTATGACTTTTTCCCATCATTCTGGCAATTTGTGGAATCCATCCCAAAAGAACTGCGCCTGTTTGGCGGCCAAGAATGAATCAAGCCAATTTTTGATACCCTGATCTGATGTGAACCGTATTCCAGTGAAAGCGTTCTGCATCGATCGGAACAAATGGTAGTCAGAAGAGGCAAGGTCTGGGCTGTAAGGCGGGTGGAGTGAAACTCCCCATCCACTGTTTTGCAAATAGTTCTTAACCGGAATAGCAACATCGGGCCGAGCGTTGTCATGATTCAAAACCGTCTTTCAACGTCTCTCGGCTTGAGTTCATGTGGAACGCAATTTCCTTGCTTTTGAATGTATCCGGCTGCTTTTGAACGTTTTAAAATGGCTGCTTGAGTGACTCCCAAAGATTCTGCGAGCTTTTCTTGTGTTTGGCAACAATCTTCATCGAGTAATGCTTGCAGTTCTTCATCTTCAAACTTTTTTGGCTGCCCAGGACGTTCTTAGTCCTCCAAGCCAAAATCACCACTTTTAAATCGCGCAAACCACTTTTGGCACGTTCTCTCAGCTAGAGTATGTTCACCACAAACTGCCACCAAAATACGATGACTTTCGGCAGCAGTTTTCTTCATATTAAAGTAATGAAGAAGAACTCCCCGTAAAAATACTTTTTCAGGCACAAAGTTCGACATATTTGAGTGCAAAAGAATTATTGTTGTTTACGCTTCAAATGAATGACATATGCTGAAAAAGACGCACAATGACAGTAAATTTCCAACGCATGTTCGGAATATTGGAACGATGGAATAATAATCAAGTCACGCCAGCTCTTAGCAAACCGCACGAATTAAGTTATAGATCCAATATTGTTTGCTAAAGTAAATTTCCTAAAAATTCGTAGAAAATTCATTTCAAATAAAACATTAAATATTCATTTTATTATTTAAATGATATGGATATAACAATATTGCAAACATAACTTCATATTACGTACATTTTATATCTTTGTATATATTCTATTCAACAATATTATATTAAATGAAAAACCTACAGCCGTTTACTTTTATATAATTTTGAACTAATATACTTTTTCTAATTTTCTACTTTTTTAAAACAAAGTTTGAAAAACAAAAAATGATATATACAATGACATAATCAATATAATTCGAAACTTTACAATTTGAAGAGTTTGTTATTTGAAAATCCATAATTTTGATAAATGAGAAAAGTTGAAAAGCGAAAAAACAAATAATTTAAAACGTGCAAAATTAATATCAATTGGATCGCTGAGTTCGAAATTTTTCTATTTTCTCAGAAGGAATTCAAATTCTTTAAATTGATCTAATTTGAAATTAATATCAATAATTATAATATGTCATTATTGAATGGAAGTTTGCATTTTGTAATTACTGGATACCTTCAGGGCTAATTCTATTTAAAAACTAAAAAAGTCTTCTTTATTAAACAAGTCAATGTGAGGAATTTACAAAACAATTCAAAAGTGCAAAAAGCTCAATTTTCACAGATAATAAAGTTTAATTTTATAATTAGAAAAAAAAAATTTGAATTTATGATGCACATTACCCTTTTGAAATTAATTACATTGATTTTAGACTGCACTTTTAGAGGAAATTATTGCAAATAATTGAAAAAATAAATTATAATGTTATTATAAACAAAAATAAGTAAAGCGATTAAAATGAGAAAATTATAACAGCTATTGTTGCAAATATTATTAAAAATTTACCTAAATTTCCCTCATTAATAAATCCAAATAAATATATATTATTCATGTAAAGAAATCAAAATAATGAATCATTACAAAATATAATCGGGTAAAATTACAGAATAATTTTTCAATTTGTTTCGTAACATTATTTTTCAAAAAATATCTAGACTTTGTTCTTCTTGAAATCAGATAGCCATAGGTTTGATTGCGTTAAGTATTGAAATCTTACCAAACAATATTTTGATTCTTTTCTTGCAAAATTAAATCTAACCGTCTAGCATTGTCATACTCACTATTTGCTTTTAACAGTTTGAAAGCTTAAAAAATATAAATAAAATCTGATTTCACCAATACAATTAAATTCAAAGGGAACAATCGTATTCATAGTAATTAAATGTTGACCAATCATATATTATTGTTTTAATGAATTAAAAAAATATCTGCTCTTTTAAAAAAAATGTTAATATATTATAATGACAAAAATTTCTCATTAAAATTAGCAATATTTTATGAACCTGTCTTTCCTCTGTATACCTAAAAACATAAATAATAAAAAGACGGGAGTTTTAAAAATAGAGATCAACAGTATGTCTATCTTACGGGTTTTGCCATATGTTATTATAAAAGGACTGTAACATGTCTACAAATGTGCTCAGAATGATTATAGTGATATAAATGACTATTCTATTTTGCAAGTTTATGTAGTGTGATTAAGAAATTATTGAACTCCACTGATGTTAATATTGAGATATTTATTTAAGATATAAAAGTGTAAAAGTGGTAATTAATATAAATAATCGTATAATATAAAACGTCGGTCACTGCTTCCGATCGTCAGCCCAGTTGATCTATAACTGATTTTCTCCCACGCATTGCACCCCTTTCAGGTCAAAACGACATTTCTCTACATTTTCTCGTTACCCCAAACATTAGAAAATCCCAATGTTTGTTATCCAGATGTAAGTGCGGAAGGTACTGAATTTTATGTGCCACCGGCGCGCAAACTCGTTTTTTCGCTACAGTTAACAGTAGCGCAATGTAGTACATTGCGCTACAAAGGAATGAAATGTAAAAATTGAACTGCGCATGCGCCCATAGCCATGAAACGAAGCTCAATCCTTCTTCTTATTCTTCTTCTTCTTCGTACAGCGTTAGCATCTTACTGGCAAAGCCTTGTACATTTGAACTGCGCATGCGTCTACTAAAATCCATTACTACCACACAAGATCGATAAAATCAAAATGGCCGGGACTAGTCGTGACATATCAAGTGTAATGACTAGCGCCGCAAACAACTACAATACTAGATTAGATTCAAGTGTACGCATAAAAACTCGTATACGCACCGGAGTCACATAAAATAGAATACGTGCCAATGCACACAATTCGGGAAATTACGAGACTCGCGACAATGCTCGCAGGACTGGTCGCGCCTCAGCTTCGTCTCGGCTTTGTCTCGGCTTCGTCTTGGCTTTGCCTCATCTACGTCCCGGCTACGCCTCAACTATGCATCGGCTACACCTCGACTACGCCTTGGCTCCGATCTCCTGCGAGCATTGTCGCTCGTCACGCAATAACCCTCATTGTGCGCCCAGGCACGTAATATACTATTGAAGACTGTTCTCAACTTTTTCTTCACGCCGACGATTCTCAACAATTCCTTCACATGATTATGTCCTCGACACCATAACGACAGTTAATGAGAGGGCAGCAATATCATATAGCATATAACGTGGTTAGCTATATATATATCGTTTCCCACTTTGACGCCCTGCACCGCATCTAGGTTTTTAACACGTGGGGCGATCAAAAAGTAACGAGAATTTTGGAATAGCTTTTCAATTGATTTGATTTTTTCCTGTACATTGGCAGCTCTGTCAATAACGTACGTATTAATTGTCAGCCTACTCTGACGCACAACACTGATCAACAAAAATGATCTATGTCTTCGCTAAATGCGACACATCATTTCCAAAGTACTTTTCAATGCTGAACACGAATCTGGTTTCCGTTTGTGGTTATCTTTCCTAGTTTGATAGCTATATGCAATTAAAATTGTTAATAAAAAATTGTTTAACAATTTTTTCTAAGAGTGAACATTTTTTTATTCGCCATCAACGCGGGTCATTTTGATGCTTTTTTTAACGGAGTTTGCGAATATCGTCTTACTTGAGCGATATCTTAACGGTTTTTGAGATATTCTCAAAAAAACTGGAAAAAAGTGCTAAAAATGTATTGAAATTTCAGTGCTCTGTTATTCAAGACATATTTACTTTTTTTTAGTAAACAATAGGTTCATTTATTTGTTTTTCCATGAAGAATAATTGCCTGGAAGAAAATTTCAATTCGGATTATCCGTTTCTGGAATATTTTGAAAAATGCTTACCCTTCTTTTCAATTTCCGAAAATTTGTACTAAATGCTGTACTGGGCACCAAATCTTCATTTATCCATATTAAAGTGTTCTATGTTTGCTTGAGCGAACATGTTTTTTGATCGGGTCGTGATGTGATCGTGAGTGGTGTGAAAACAATTTTAAATGTTCTCTTTTAATTTTGCAAATCAAGGATATCTCTAATCATTTTGTAGATTTGGTGTTACCGGTATTATAATTTCGAGAATAAAATAGATGGCCTTTCCGGTCTTGTACAGTTGTTTATTTCATAAAACGTCAAAGTTTTGGTCCTAATCAATACTATAAAGGAAATATACAATACACAATGCGAGTATTTGTACTATAAAAATGAAATTACAGATATCAGTTATAAATAAAATGTTTATGCTGTTGCTATTTGATGATAAGTTTAAGAAAATAATAAGAAAAGAGAGAAAAACGTACCATGGATAACTTTGCAAATTTACTTCTTTGCATCAGATAAGTTTGACACGTAGATGAATAATAATTTTGTTGTATTGAAAATGTTTTTTTTTTTTAATCCATGTTATAATATAATGTTATTATGTAAAAATCATTGAAATTCTTCATAAGATAAAAATTCATCATTGTGAGAATTCGTTAAAAATTAAAAATTTCGGATTGCTTGTATGTTCATTTTTAGGTTAAAATAAAATTAAGACACCTATAATATAAATGCACATAAAACGGAATGTATAACAAACTTTATAAAGAATTATTTTAAAATATCGATTACTTTTTTTTACGAGCAATTCCTTTTTTTGAATAAGTATTTACATTTTCCTTGGATAATTTATATTAAAAAATTGGAAAAAGATTTATTCCTTGATGCTTTTGGTTATGGTAGCTTTGTTACTGTAATGTAAGGGTGTTGAGTTATAGTAAAAGACTTTGTTGCAATTCATCCATAAATCACGTCTACGATTCTTTCCTACACCTTTGGGTCCGCAAACATTATTAAAATTAATATAGGACAAATATCGAACTCTCAAATTATTCTCAATACCTAAAATGTTTGTATTTTTAAAATCCAAGGAATGCTTATAGGAAGTAGCATGTTCTGCAAGTGCCGTTTTATTTTCTTTATTTATAACTGATCTAGCAGGTTCAAACAATCTGTTGTGTAGGAATCGGCAAGTTTGTCCAATATAGTTTTTATTATATAATTAATTATAATTATAATTTATATAATGTATATTATCATATTATAATATATATATATATATATATATATATATATATATATATAATGTATATTATCATATTATAATATATATATATATATAATAATTATAATTATGTAATAATTTATTATATCCAATACATTGGATGCAATTAATTTCGTTAATAACATTATATTTACATTTTTTTTTGGTTCTATCTTTAAGAGTAGGAAAACATTTTTTTTTGGAAAGTATTTTCGATAGTGAAAATTATCTGAAGTTTAGACTTTTTGAAAATTCTGCATAATTGATCTTGGAAATTTTGAATATATAGAAAAGTTATGACTTTTCTACTTTCTCGGAAATCTACGTCATAAATTTCACATACTGGATTTGTTTTATGTAGATTGGCAATTAATTTTTTGTAGCGTTCAAAAATTTTTTCATTCAAAAGTTTTAAAGGGTAGCCATTCTTTAGTTTAAATTACACACATTCTAACCTAAAATCCACGTTTTGCGGCAGCGTCTCGACACGGTCGGAGTATCAATGATGCGTGGTTGGGGAGATCGAGTTCGATCTTATGATCAAGTTCGTTTTCTTTTTAATCGCACTTTTCGTAATGGAGAAGGGTTAAATCCTGTCTCAAAATCAACAACTGAAAGAAGTGTAACGCGCTTTGTGAATCATGGATCTATCAAGGACCTTCAGAGAACTGGTCGGCCAAAATCTGCAGGATCTGAGGAGATCTTTTGCTTCTCTCGATACTCTTTTGATTTTCTTTTGCTTCTCTATTTTCTCTAACTATTAGATATTTTTGAACTTTTTTTTTTTTATGAAAGTACATTTAAAGGACTACGGCGCAATTATCAAGGCGACTCAGTAGCGTTAAGAAACGTCGAAGAGAACAGACGTGAGTCAAAATGGGTTCTGTGTACGCGAAACGTTTTGAAGCGGTCTTCTTGTGTACCCATCCAAAGGGACCACTTATGTCCTATACAGCCGCTGCTAAATACATCCAAAAGTCGAAATCGTTCATGAAGAAGTGGGTTGAGCGTTATAAAGCCAATAAAAAACACCCCGTGAAGGTCCATGTTAGGGGATGCTTCTTACAGCGCGGTTTTGGGTGTTTAGAGCTCTTCACCGAGAACTTGAATGCTCAGAAAAGGTCTGCTACAAAGATGTTTGGAGCCGATACGGCCGATTGGATCTTACAAGAAAATAACGACCCGAAACATCGAAGCCGTCTCTGCACCGCCTGGAAAACAGAAAATGGCATCACAACTTTGGACTGGCCATCACAGTCCCCCGATGCGAATCCAATCGAAAATGTCTGGAGTGTTTTAAAGAGGAAGCTGGCGGGAAAACGTGTGTTCACCCTGAAACAGCTCTTGCAAAAAATCAGGAAGATATGGCAAGAATTACCAACGGACTACGCTGCAAAAATAAGTGGAAAGCATGCCGAAAAGGTGCCAGGCCATTCTGGACAACTATGGGGACTGGACTCTCTATTAGATAGTAGCGCCGTAGTCCTTTGAGACATGTAATCATAAAATTGTAGGCAACAATGAGGAATCCATCAAAAAATCAATCTCCGGTACCATTTGGATTTTTATTTCGAAAAATAAAATTTCTCAAAATTAATTTGTAGATATGTTGTAACCGGTATTGTAATTTGGACAGTAAAATGGATGGCCTTCCCATCCATTTTACTGTCCAAATTTCAAAATTAATGTTCTCAATCAAAATTCGACATGTACCAGACATTGATAATTCCTGACGTCATTAGAATTATATACTTTTAAAAATGGAGTATCATAGAGGAGGTAAGGAGAATCTTCGTTGCTACTCTTTAAGATCCTCCAAGGTACAGAAACGGAAATATCTGCAGGAGAAGAGCATCAACAGAGGATCAAAATTACATTGATTTAAACAACTAATACGCATCTTTTGATTCTCTCAAGTCCTCGAAAATGGAGCATCTTAGAGAATCAATAGAGAATAAATACTTCGATTTGGGGATCCTGATCGTCGGGTTGAATTTTGTGACATTATGATGAACAGAATTGATAGAGATCCTCTTTTCTTGTATAATACAGTATTTTCAGATGAAGCTACTTTCACTTTAAAAGGTGAAGTTAACAGGCAAAATTGTAGATATTGGTCCGACTCAAATCCTGGGTAATGCTAAACGTAAACATAAACTGATTGGAAAAAACCTTGAAAAAACGTTGAAGATCATAACCAAGATCAATACAGAGCTCACCAATGAATTTCTCGTTGAAATTTACTTCAGGAATTACACTGACCTCTTGGAAACCTTTGTAAATCTCGAATAACCTCTAATTGACCTTGAACGTTACAATTGACCTATGACTTGGGCATGTACTTGAACGTAGTATTTTTCGCTCTATCGATTGCAGATGTGAAAAAGGTGGTTTCCATTAAAAAAAAAACAAATTTGACCTTCAAAAAGCCATGAAGGTCAACTTCAAGGTCATAATTAAGGTCACCATTGAATGTAGATCACATTCTCCTACCTCTAGTAAAGATAATGTCGTAATATTTGATTGATTTGAAGCAGTGTTTGCAGAACGTGGACGTAAACGGCCCCCACCACTGAACTGTGTGGATCCTCACACAACCCTACTCGGCGTGTCGGTGTGTTCCCACTTTCTAGAATCGATTTCATGCTAGCGGTAGTGTTCTTAAATGCCCGAGAATTTATGTTGAGCAAATGCTCTTGAGAATATGCTCAGCATTTAAGCACATTCGGAGCATTTAAAGAGAATTTATGAGCATTGAAAGCATTTAAATTTAACTAAAGTTTTAAAGGTTTATTAAACGTTCAAATGAAACTCCGCCATTGCCGGTCCCAAGCCCGGATGAGAAAGGAGGAGGGCACACACGGACAGCAATACGACTCTACATACTTAAAGCGACACTGAACGCAACGCACCCAACACCCGAGAGGGCGTTTCGCGGGAGGGCAGCGTCTCGCCCAGAGGAATGCGTGAGGTCACGCACGGAGCAGACGCGTCCTGCAGCCCACCAACGGTAGTAGCCGAAAGGACTCTGCCAGCAGCTGGGCTGTCGCCGTCAGGATGGCCGTCAAAAGAGCCCTATAAACAGGCTTTCCCTAGCGGTGGGCCTGCCGGGCGCACGCGTTGGAATGGTTTCTCCGAACCTTCAAGCGCGTGAGGACGCGGTGTGGAGCAAAAGCATCAGGGGACCTTAAACAGGTTCCTTGATGCCGTATGAATGAAAACAGTGTGAATGCGGGGGGCCTCTTAATATGGGTATCGCCCCAACTGCGCATGCGGCAGTGACGCTATACTTCCCTCGTGCCTTCTCGTGGACACATCACAACTACATGCACGATACCGACACCCACACATACCAGAACGAATGCACTGCTGAGTGAATGGGTTGCGGTCGGCGCCTAGTGGATATTCCCGATAGACTAGCCAAGGGAGGAGTAGTAGCCTCCCGACCAGGGTAGGACGCGATGTCAGTACCTTACCTCTGTGGAAGTAATATGGGTAAATGTAAGTCTCTCCGGTGTTCGGCCGCGAAGGGCAAAGTTCCCGTGAAACCACATGTTAAATTGGGAAAACCGCTTACGTTTCTACCGTCTGGAGCCAATTTCGGGGTTGAAATCATGGATGCCCGGGCGCAGGAATGAAGAATTACCTGGTCAGTATTTCCTTATATCCGACGCTGCGTAGGATAAATCGCACACCGTCTAGCCTGAAGTCCGGGTCAGGTGTCGGGGCGGACCCGGCACCGCTCGGTCGATAGGGGTGACGTTAAACCTTTAGCATCATTATGGCGCTGGCCTATCCCGTAACCTTTTTACTAGCCTCATTTAATGAGCTAATAGGATCGACCATCCGATAAGCCGCTTCTAGGTTTCGGTGCACATAACTAGGGATCTATACAGGCGGGGATAGTAGCCCTACTGCGGTAGGGCTCCCATGATGGGCGAACCGTCTTAAGACTCGAATTTTCTAAAAATATGAATTCTAATGAAAATAAAGGAGATGGAGAGGTGAAGGCGCCAGATGCGCACTCACACACTCACCCAGGGGCTGAGGGATGGAATGACGTCCTTCAGCTCCTGAAGGAGCAAAGTTCTAAAATGGAGAAGTTGGCCAGGGCTCTCAGTGTCATCCAGCAGGGTATGCTGAGAAATAGCCCTGGACATATAAAGGACAGTGTAAACGAGGCCTCAGAGGTGTTGAGCGAAATGCTCAACACCCAAAAATGCCTTCTAGAAAGCGGGGTGGAAATCCAGAAGAAGCTGGAATCACACCCCGCCTAAAAAAAGATGGGTATCTTCCGGAGACTACGTTCTGCGTCCCTGGGAGACACCCCCAAAAAGCTGACAAAGGGGGAGAAGAGGGTTGCTCCCCCCCCCCCCCCCCGAGGATCGGCTTCCGAAGAAAGGGAAGGGCGGCTCATCGCAATCCTACGCTGCGGTCACCAGTGGCCAGACCCCACAAAAGGATGGGGAATGGCAGCTGGTGCAAAAGAAAAAAAAGAAAAAAAAAGAGAAAAAGAAGAAAGAGGTTCCTGTGCCTTCTGCGCAGGAACCTAAAGCAAAGAAGAAGATGCTGAGGCGCTCTCCAATAGTCAGGTCGGGTGATGCTATCAGGGTGTCGGCGAAGGACGGCGAGTCCTACGCCGAGATCCTGAAAGCCATGAAGGCGAAGGTTAACCCCCAAAATACGGGAGCGGAGGTCCTCTCCATCCGAAGAGCGAGGAGGGAGGAGATCCTTCTGGTCCAGAAGAAGGGTGGCGACGTCTCAGCCTTCGAGAAGGCGCTCGATCAGGCGGTTGGAGAGAAGGCCAACGTTAAGTCTTTGGTCTCGAAGAGGACCCTCGAAGTTAGGGACCTCGACGAGACCGTCACAAGGGAAGAGGTTGTTGCCGCGTTGTGCATCGCGCTGGGCAAGCCAGACCTCGGGGACCAGTGCAGGCTGTACAAGCGCTTCGGCGGTGTGCAGACTGCGGTGGTCCGTTTAACCGAGGCGGAAGCTCGGAGCTTGCTCGGGCTCGGTAAGCTAAGGCTGGGGTGGGTAAACTGCCGCATCCGAGAGCATGTCGAGGTTGCCCGGTGCTTCAGGTGCCAGGGATACGGCCATGTGTCGCGTGGCTGCACGCTTCCAGGCAGGAAGGATGCCTGCTGGAGATGTGGGGGCGCGTCACACGTGGCCAAGGAGTGCAAGGCTCCCCCTCGGCGCCTGACTTGTACTGATAGGGGCGAAAAATATGTCACCCATGCTTCGGGGAGCGGTTCCTACCCAATATTCAGGGCAGAGCTCCAGAGGTTGAGGGGTGGAAAGTGAAGTTTCTACAGCTCAACCTCGGGAGAGGGAAGGAAGCCCAGAACCTTCTGATGCAGACTGCCAAGGAGAGGGGGGCCGATATGTTGCTCATTAGTGAGCAACACAAATGGTCTGAAAACTCTGCTTGGTACCAGGATGCATCACGGAGGGCTGGGATCCTTGTTTGTAGCCCTGATTTGACCATCGGGGATTTCCTGGAGACCGACGCGGGGTTCGTTTGGGTAGAGGTGGCGGGGGTACGTGTGTACAGCTGCTACTTCTCACCCAGCGATCGATTCGAGATCTTTGAGACCCAGATCCTCCTCCTTCAGGAAAGCCTCAAAGAGGCTAGTGGGCGGTCCCTTATTGCGGGCGACTTCAATAGTAAGTCGCCCGAGTGGGGAGAAGCCCGTCTGGACAGGAGGGGAATATTGGTCGGTGAGATGGTCGCCAGGAATGACCTGATTGTATTGACTCGGGGCAGGGATCTTACGTTCAGACGAGGAGCGGGGGGGTCGATTATCGACCTCACGATTGCCGCGCCCCGTCTTGCCTCAAGGATAGGCGACTGGTGCGTCCTCGATGTAATAACATTGAGTGACCATCAGTGCATTGAGTTTAGCATCCAGGAACGGAATCACCCAGTGAATACGGGAAGGGGCGGCAAGGTAAGGAGCCCCTCCTGGAACACAAAACGACTCAGCAAAGACAAGCTTCGCGAACATCTTGAAGAAACCAGGCTCATAGATGAGCTTGGTTGGGCAAGGTCTGCTGGGTCGTTGGAGGACACTGTGCGGGCGGCGAGGCGGAAAGTGGTCGCAGCATGCGACCACTCCATGCCACGCTGCGGGCATAGGCGTACCGGGGACTCGATGCACTGGTGGAACGATCAGTTGTCCGTCCTGCGTCGAAAGTGCCTTACAGCGAGGCGGAGTTTTACCCGCTCAAAGGGTGATCCTCTGCTGCGCGAGGCATGGAAAAAAGCAAAATCAGCTCTGAGGCAAGGCATAAAGAAAAGCCGACTTCAGTGTTGGAAAGACTTGATCGGAGAAGTCGAGAAGGATCCATGGGGTCTCGTCTTCAAAATAGTCACTAAGAGATTGGTGACTAGAAGAAAGACCCCGGGCCTGGATAATGCCGATCGAGTCAAGTACATCGTGCGAAGCTTGTTCCTGCATGTAGAGCCGTTCCAAAGACTGGACCGAAGTTCCTGCGTGGTCCGGAGCGAAGAACTCTTTACTCTCGAAGAACTAAAGAGAGCGGGTGGAAGGCTCAATGCAAACACAGCGCCGGGGATCGACGGGTTGCCGAACGAGATCCTTAAAGAGGTGATCGGGGTATACCCGGAAATCCTCCTAGAAGTCTTTAACTCCTGTCTTCGGGAGGGGAGGTTCTTCGCAGACTGGAAGAAGCAGAGGTTGGTCCTGCTGAGGAAGGGCAACAAACCTCTAGGGGATGCCTCATCGTATAGACCAATATGTTTATTGGATACGATGGGGAAACTTCTGGAGGAAATGATCCTACAAAGACTACAGGGTCACATGGTCCGCGAGAACGGTCTGTCGGAGAAGGCTGGTGGCGACCGTGGTAAATTCGAAGCTGCTCTATGCAGCTCCGATCTGGACAAGTGCCCTTAACAACCATGCTATCCTGTAGAAGCTGTTCTCGGTACAGAGAGGTGTGGTGATGAGAATTGTCTCAGCATACCGAACTGTGTCGACGAGCGCTGTGCTGGTCCTGGCGAGCGTCCCGCCAATAGATTTATTGGCGGAGGAAAGGCAGGAGACCTTTCAGCTTCGCAAAGAGCTTACCTGCGCCGACCTGCAGGAAATCGCTCGCGCGAAGGAGGCCATCCGCAAGGATGGAAGGCGCAGACTCGTCGAGAAATGGCAGACGAGATGGCATGGTGACCAAACCGGGAGATGGACACACCGTCTGATCCCGGAGCTAGCCACCTGGCTGGATAGAAAGCACGGTCAAGTCGGCTTTTACCTGGCGCAAGCGCTTTCGGGCCATGGTTGCTTTAATGCGTATCTGAAGCGCTTCAAGAAAAGAGACGATGAGTCGTGCCGCTACTGCGGTTCCCTTGTGGAAAATGCAGAGCACACACTCTTTGTCTGTGCCAGGTGGGGCGCGGAAAGGGAGGTTGTTGGCCGGGCAGTGGGCGCACAACTCACTCCTGACACGATGGTCTCTCTCAGGCTCCAGTCCGAACAGATATGGATGCTTATCGAGTCATTCGTCACCCTGGTGATGAAGACGAGGGAGCTCGATGGGCGTGCAGAGCGGGGCGACAATGAGGGCCAGTAGAAATCGCATCAGGGCTTACACCCGCGGTCCTACGTCTTGGGCGGACTTGGCTGCTCGCGTCGACTGGGGGAGGAATCTTCCTATTCCTTTCCTGGCTGGCGCGGCCAGCCGGCCTGCCTAACGGACGTGTTTCCGCGGATGGGAGTCCCGGGCGAACGGACGACGGAAGAGTCGTACGCGACTTTAAGCTGGAACCAACTGCCCGCGAAGGTTAAAGCCGAAAGGCGATTCCGCGGGCGGTGTATTGGTTCGTGAGAGAGGATTTTTTGGTTTTAACAGGTATGCCTAGACCCGTCCTAGGAGAGTCCTGTACAACGTCTATAAAAGATTTCGCCATTTTCCCTCCTCACCAAAAAAAAAAAAAAAACGTTCAAATGATGTTTATATTAATAAAAATAATAATAAAAGTTTATTTAAAATAATAATTGTAAAATTATTAATTAAATGTGAAAAATAAGGTATGAGTAATAAAATAATGTGCTAATGCAAAGTATGCAAGATAAATACTATGATTTCCATTTTTTTTTCTGATACGTTGGACACACAAATTTTATTAACCATAAAACTTACAGTACTATTAATTAAAAGTCTTTTTAGGGATTGAATCACATCTGTTTAGCTTTAGTAGCTTTGCATTACGTCTATAAAATGATTTATTGTGTTAATTGTCCTCTACTTCGGCAAACGAGCAACGATTTTTCATAGGTTAGGAGTTTAAATCTTAAATGCTTCAAGCCGAAAATAGCCTAAGATTAACGGAAATGTCGATTGGTGATAGTAAAAATACCACAGACCTAACAGGAAAATACATCAAAACAAACTATCTTCTCTGAAAAAGTGCTAAACAATGATCGAGATCGCTTGGGGACATAACAGAACGTGACTTAAAGAATATACATATTTTAAATGCTTGTAAATGCTCAGTAAATGCTCAGAGCACAAAAAGTTCGAGCATATTCTCGAGCATATGCTCGTGCTCTCGAGAAATTCTCCGAGAAATTAAAACTTTTAGAATACTAGCTGGCGGCTGTTGAGCTAAGATCGAGAATTATGTTTCTGTCGACTTCGTCTGAAAGAGGCGCGAAGCAGATGACAAATTAAAAATGATAAAATATATCGTTTAAGATATTAGCTTTCTTTTTTTGATATTTTGATGAACACTTACATAAAATGAATATCTGAAAGATTTTTTTGAATTTTAAGATGATTTAGACACATAAGAAATAATTTTTTAGTAAAATTAATGGTTCAAAAAGTGTTTAAAGTCTCAAAACAAAATATCGATTTATATATTTTATACAACACAAGCATGTTTTTCTCGCTTTTTGACGCTTCTTTTGCGGGCATAAAGTTTGTCATTTAAGCCCTAGGGCGTAAATAGGGATGGAGTGCTTAAAAGTAGTCATTTAAGCACCCCCCACTCCCTATTTACGCCCGCAGGACTTAAATAACAAACTTTACGCCCGTAAAACACACGTCAAAAAGCGAGAAAAACATGCTTTTGTTGCATAAAGTACCATGTACAACACGGGGGTAAGATCATTTAAAATCTCGTGCGATGTTTATTTTTCGAGGCGAAGGCGAGCACGCAATCAGCTTCGCCTTGTGCGTGCTCGCCTGCGCCTCGAAATGTAAACATCGCACTCGCCTTAAATGATCAACTTTACCCCCTTGTTGTACAATGTTCTATTTTAGCCTTGTAAATAAATTATTTGATATTGAAAAATAATATGGACGATAATTCATATCAAGATAACATTAATCATAAGATTCAAATTTAAAAAGTAAAAGGTTCGAATAAAATACTTTAGACATTGTTTTTTAATGTAAATATGCGCCTTTTTTTTATAATATGTAGCATTTTTTCACATGACTACTTGAATATGCAAGTGTGAAAAAAGAATTCTATTATTAAAATTATCTAAATTATATCTACCATAATTTTTCACACAAAATTACACATTGAGATTTCTACACGGAGAGAAATAAACAGTGCCGCGCACTTCGGGCAAATAAGTGTTCAACACTTCGACCCAATCAAGTGGTGAAATCATGAAGTTCAAAAAAAAGAAGCTTGTGATATTCATGCTTGACACATACGGTATTATCCATGCAGTAGATACACTGCGTTCACATGCGAATTATATGAGTTTAAAATTCAGCCACAAGATGACTTGTTGCAAACATTAGATGGCCAGTGTAACAAATGCTTGAGTTTTAGGTGCGACTCACGTGACATTGGCTAGTGTGAAATACTTGAATTCATGTATTTCACACGCGTCATTTCATTTATTCTCAATGCTTGGTACCTTTCACGTGCGCCACACTAGTTATTTCTCTCCATGTATCTCATGAAGCAAAATTGACAAATATTATAATAATAAAATACTTTGAAAAAGCTTTTAAAATACGTAATTCTGTTTAGGAGCCTCTTTTTCAAAACATAATTGTAATCAAAGGTTTAATTATTGAAAAAATAAAAACCATATTTAATTTTGTATTGAAAATTACACCTTAACTTCCTCTAGCATAAAATAAAATTTATGAAAATTCCTTTGGAATAAAATACCTCAAAAAGAACTTGTATTATACTTGACATCTTTTATGGCAATTTCAACAAATAAATGTAAATAAAAAGTTTGATTATTCATAAATGAAATAAATTATATTTTATTTTATGTTCCTCTGGCGCGTAAACTCGTTTTTTCGCTACAGTTAAGAGTAGCGCAATGTTGGGTATTGCGCTACAGAGGAATGTAATGTAAAACTTGAACTGCGCATGCGCCTATAGCCATACAGTGGAGCACAATCTTCTTCTTCTTCTTCTTCTGCTTTGTACAGCGTTAGCACTCTACTGACAAAGCCTTGTACATTTGAACTGCGCATGGTCTATTGCAACAAGCTACTACTACACAAGATCGATAAAATCAAAATGGCTGGGACTAATCGCGAAATATCAAGTGTAATGACTAGCACCGCAAACAACTACAATACTAGATTAGATTCGAGTGTACGCATAAAAACTCGTATACGCACCGAAGTCACATAAAATAGAATACGTAGCAATGCACACAATTCGGGAAATTACAAGACTCACGAGAATGCTCGCAGGACTGATCGCGCCTCGACTTCGTCTCGGCTTTGTCTCGGCTTCGATCTCCTGCGAGCATTGTCGCTCGTCACGAAATAACCCTCATTGTGCGCTTAGGCACGTAAATAAATTTGTGTATTTTAAAATATTCTTACCAATCTCACTAAATGATTCTTCATTAAGAAAGTCTTGAAAAAATTCTGGAATTTTCGAGTCAATATTTAATATTTGGGCTTCTGAAATTTCCCTAAAACGATCTACGTCGTCTGGTACAATTGCTGGATTTAAGTTTCTTCGTTTTAAAGGTTTTTCCTCATTTTTAGAGTTTTCTTGTTTATTTCTTGTAAAAATTTTCTTGGGAGTCATTTTTTCTTGAGAAATCATAAATGTATCATTGTCGTCAACTTGTAAATGTTTTGATTTCTCTTTGCTATCATCAATGGGGTTTCTTGAGAGAGCGTCTGCATTTACATTCATTTTTCCTGCCTTGTAAACTACATCAAAATCGTATTCTGCGAGTTTCAATCGCCAACGTGAAACTTGTGAACAAGGGTCTTTAGAATTTTGAAACCAAACTAAGAGGTTTGTGATCAGTCACTAACGTAAATTTTCTTCCACATAAATAGGAACGAAAATGAGTTACACAAAATATTATGACAAGAGCTTCTTTCTCATAAGTATCGTATTTTTTCACAGTATCACTTAGACCACGTCAAGTATATGCTATTGGCTTATCTCTGCCCATTTTACCTTGTGATAAAATACTTCCTATTGCAAATTCTGAGTCATATGTTGTGATTATAAAAGGTTGAGAAAAATCAAGTCGTTGTAAAAGTGGTTCTTCACATAATTTTCCTTTAAAAATATCGAAAGCTGCTTGTTGCTTTTCTGTCCAATTAAAAGGTATATCTTTTTTAAGAAGTTGATTCAAAGGACTTGCAATTCTAGGAAATCCGTCAATAAATCATCTATAATACGCTGCTATACTTAAAAATTGTTTAATATTTTTTTGTGTTTTTGGGATTGGGAAGTTTTTATTATCTTTTTTGGATCTAGACGTACTCCATTTTTATCAATTATATGGCCTAAATATCCTACTTCGGGCCGTAAAAATTCGCATTTGTCTGGTTGAAAGTGAAGATTTGCTTTTCTAAGTCTTTCTGCCAAATTGTTAAATCTAATTTCGTGCTCTTCTAGAGTATTTGCATCTATAACTATGTCATCAAGATATAAATACAAAAAGTTCCGTTCCGATTAATCCAGTTAATGTTAAATTCATTAATCTTTGAAACGTGGCGGGCGCTATTTCAAACCGAAAGGCATTCTATCGAATTCATAATGACTGTGAGGTGTAGAAAATGCGGTTTTATGAGAGCCTTTTGAGTCCATTTTTATATGGTGAAAACCAGTAGCTAAATCAAACACTGAAAAATATGTTGCTGATCCTAGAGAATCAAGTATATAGTTTATATTAGGTAGAGGATACGAATCGCCAATTGTTTTTTCATTTAATTCATGAAAATCAAGAACCATTCTCAATTTAATTTTTCCTTGAGAATCGGGTTTTTTTTAGGAACTATCCATACTGGAGATGATTGTGATATTTCATTTATTTTACTTTTTAATAATTCATCGACTTGTCTTGTACCTTCTTCTTTGTGAACAGGGGGATATCTATATTGTCTTGAAAAAATCGGAGAGTCGTCCACAGTAGAAATTGAATGTTGTAATACATTAGTAGCTTCAAGTGGTTTTCCTGCACGGAGAAAAGTTTGGTGAATCCGCTCGCCCAACACGTAAATCTGATGCGCTAAGCACACGGAGAGCTGCGCGACCTCTGTTTGGTTGAACAGCTCTGCCAATTTGGGGGAACCATTGCGAGCCGTTACGCGAAATACTTGGGCCAGCCGTTCTCTCGCAAGCTTTTCGTCAGTTTGGGGTAACCAGTGCCCCAATTTTAGAGTAGAAGTTACACTAAACCAAAAACGAGCGGCTTTCCCACCGCTAGCGCTGCGGTTCTACTAAACTTCTCTCCGTGTGGGATTGAAAATCTGTCTGCATTATTTTCAATTAATTTTTCTACATGTTCATATTCATCTTGATTTAAATGGTCTAATCGAAGAAGCTTTTTGAAACATTATACTCTGTCTTCGTCTGTTACATTATAAAATTTGCATGAGTTAATTAAAGAATTGTCAGTTCTTAAAAAGTTATTTAATGTTTCACTTGATAAATCTCCGTTATCTGATTGTTCAAAATTATGTGAATTTTCAATTTGTTTATAACATTCTTGTTCTTTAATGTCTTTTAAATTAACTATTGGGACTGATAATGTTAATGGCATTTCATTTGTGTTTGCAAATTTTAAATAAGCTTTTCTTTGGGATTTTTTACAACTGCGTCTCCTATGCAAACGCCATCTTGGATATGTAATCGAGGTATATACCCCTCACTTTTTCTTGTATTTTTTATTTGAACATAAAATGTTGTAACTGTTGGAGCTGGAATAGTTAATGTATTTGTAGATTTAAAAGGGTAGCAGTGGTTCTCAATTTCTAAGCATTTTGAAGCATAATTCATATTTACATTATTACCTTGAAAAAATTCTGGGCTATCCGACCAGGAACCCGCCAGAAACGTCACGCTGGTTTGGTTATGTACCTGACATGAAGGCTGGTCAGTACCCGGCCCCTTTCTGGATGTTTTTTAGGGGGGTTCTTAGTAGCATTAAAATTAGTTTGAAAATTATTAGAGGATGGATAATACTTAGTGATTATTACAAATTATTCTGGAATAAACTCATTAATATACTTTTTAATCGCAGTAATAATTTTAAATTACAATTCACTGCCAGTTTCACTTTCTTCTTGACGATGTGGCCTTTTAATGCGATTAGTTGACAGAGCTCTTCCGACAATTCGCTTTCTTCGTTCACTCTGCCAATCTTTGGCATTGCCTAGGACAATGCTCAGAGCGCAGTCAAAACATTTAAAAACTCACTCAATCCGCTTCGAAAATGCTTCGGACACTGAACGCTGTTATCCACTTCGTACACAATCCACAGGGGCACACGCGTAATCCACAAGCCTTTCTTCAAGAAGAGAAAAGCAACGGCACGATTCACTGTCCTGTCGAGGATCCCTCTCGTTGCTAAGGATGAAATGTGACTAAATCTCCCCCATCTTAAACAAAAACCCAAAGAGAAGTCCCATAACTAAACATCCCAACCGAACATCGTGGGAGAGGGTAATTTATTTTGATACCTGCTCGACGTTAACCTTAAAGCTCAACGCAGAGCCTACTAAGATAAGTAAACGAACACATGAGAAAACAAACGACAAAGACTGCGCTCTCGCTAAATGGTTCAAAGCATCCGAACACATGCCCTTAAGGAAAACTACTGCGTAACATCTTTGAGAATTTAAAAAAATTTTCAAACACCATATAGGTTCACCCTGTTGAAAGTTCCGGCTTACAATCCATTCCGAATCAATCCGCACTATTCCGAGCCATTCCGGAATCTGATTCCGAACTAAACCAAGTTATTCCGAATGAATTCAAAGCAAATTTTCAATCTGAATCAACCCGAAGCCAATTCAAATCAATCTTAAATTTCAATCCGAATAAATCCGGTCAATTTCGGATTCACTCGGATCCACTCGGATTGAAAGTTTGGACTGATTCGGATTGGTCGGATTCATTCGGATTAAGAGTTCGGATTGATTTTAAATGGGCCTCTGATTAATACGAATTGCAACTGGCTTCAGATTTTTTCGCAATAACTCGGATTGGTTCAGAAACAGATTTATGAATGGGTCGCATTGGTTTGGAATAAATTCCCAATCCGAGACTTTCGCCAAGGTACTTGAGTAGTGCCCGACTAGTTCGCGGTCAGTTTCTGACAATGAACTTCATCCTGGGTTGATTCTGCCGGTTCCCGACTTGACCCGGTCTGGCCACGAGTCAATCCGGACGATTCCCACCCAGTTTCCGGCCATGCAATACAGCACGAGTTTGCATGACAGGGGTCCGGCCAGAAACCTTTTTGTAATGGGACTAACCGGGGCAATTTCCAAACGGGATATATCGTTGAATTTTTAGACAATTTGTGGTAACGATTATTGAAAGTGAATTCCACTTTGAGGAATATATTTTAATCACGACACTCGCGCTCCGCAATCGTCATTGATGGGTTTATGGAAAAATGGGAAATAAAGACGAAACTTTTTTTGAATGTGTTACTACTACTCTAACTCATATAGATTTTACAAAATAATGTTTTGTTTGGACGACATATCGTCACCTAAGCGCAAAAAGGTTGTATATCCACTTTTAGAATTTTTTGAGTTGCTGCAAAAAATTTTAAATTGAGTATATAGTCTTCAATAGCATTTATTTCTCAGTGTAAGAAAAATGAAAATGTAAAAACTGTGAATAATATTTCATTGGGTTTAAACTTTCTTTATCAATATTTTTAAATGAATATTGTATTAGAGAATATGATTTCATAACATTATAAAATGCTTTTAAAAATTGTTATTATTATTATTATTTCCTAGTTAAAATAACTAGAAATTCAGCTTATTTTCACCAGATTTTTTTAGGAAGAAAAGAAGAAGAAGAAAATCTGTTTCAAATAACTAGAAATTAAAGTTAAATATGGCTTAACCGGATTTCCGGTTGTTTTAGCTGAACTTTTTTTGTGTGTGTGGTATTTAAAAAAGACTTATTAATTATGCAATAATATTTTTATCATAAAATAGATTTTGAAATATTTTTCCAAACATGAGGAAATAGACATTTCTGGCTTTCGAATTTAATAGCTTACTTTTTAGTGATAAACATAATTATTCCTTCTTGTTCATTGAAAACATTATGTTTAATTTTAATTATTCTTCGTACATTAAACCTATTATTTCCTACATTGGGAAAATATTGTACAAAAATCAGTTTACGAATAATTCATGAATCAAATAATTAATTTTTTTTTGGCTATTTACATAATAATATATAATAATTATTGACTATAAAATTATAAAAAATGTTGCATCAAAATGAGTAGATTAAAAAAAAATTAAAATTAATATTTATAACTGAAAGATTATAATAAAAATGACTTTTATTACACGATCTATCATTAAGATAGATATTCTAAGTCATAGGAGTTTCCGGAAGTAAGCACTTGACAAAAACTATTCGACCAAACACATACTGACCTACTTTATAATACATAAGTGTAATTCAAAGCAGTCTCAATAATTTAAAATACAACTATTTCATCCGCTAGTTTAAAATTTATTAATTCAAATATTATCTATCTATTCTTATCTCTGAGACAGTTAATAAATTTTTATTAGTTGCTAGATTAATTATTGAATTGAATTTAATTTCAATTACTTTTAATCATCAGAATGAATTATCCTTAATATTTAATCGTATTTTTGTAGTAACAATTTTTACAATAATTTTTATGGCATTTAATGCATATATATATTTACATAACACTGGAAACACTCAATTAAATTTTATACGCGTTATGGTAAGACCAATAATGACTGATGACACTGAAATTCCCGTATAATTTGTTTTTCAGTGATTCATTTGTTCACACTTTACTCCTATTGTTACATAGAGACCTTGACTTGTGAATGCATTTGTAAGTTCTTCTACATACTTGAAAAAAAATTATGATTGTAGTCCATGTTATTCTGCATACATTGTCATTAAATTAGTAAACAGTTAAATCAAGATTTTTAATAAAATGTAACTAATAATTGGAAGAAAGTAAAATTAAAATAAGATTTATGCCTATAAGCACTTCTGCATAAATTATGAATTTCCAATAATTTTACGTTAGTATTTGTTTAATTAACAGTGACATAAAAGTAATTCTTAAAAATCTCATTTTTAAGAATAAATGTATGAATAAATAAATCTGTCTTACATATTGCGATGCTTTACAAGCAAAATCAGATAAACAATGTGTCATAAGTTCATTTACACCCAGAAAGAAATATACTTGATTTAACCAAACCTCTTTATTGAATGAACCAAGATCTTTAGTTATTTCAAACAAAATTTTGTTTAATCAAATAAAATATTTCTTCAATTAAAACAAATTGCAGTCAAAGAAACCAAATTTTTTTGTATCGAACAAATTCTTTAGTTGAACTATGTTGAACCTCCGTAGCCCAGACGATAGAGCATTCGACCTGCAATCGAAGGGTCTTGGGCTCGATACCCAGCGGAGTGGAAGCGTTCCTTTTTTCACAGAAAAAATTGTTTAAATATTCTTTAGTTGAGTTAGGTGAAAATTTGGTCTATAGTATAGTAAGCAAATTTTTAAATTAAATAAACTGAATATTTTTCTGAGTCTATACAGATTATCGAGGAATAGAATTTTCCTTCAATTTATATCAGGAAATGTCTATAACATGTGTTTTTTGAAATAATATAACTATTAATTTAGAATTATTATAGTTTGTGAGATTTAAAAAAAAATTATAGCTCATTCCTGAATTATTGATTTTTTTATGGATGTGAAATTAAGATTTCGAATAAAACTAATCTTATACTTCAGGCATTTTAATATAGAATTTAAAAATGTAATGAATCAGGAATTTTAGAAAAATGCATTGAAAATGTTAAGCTAGCCATCAAGAAATTGAGAGAAAATGTATACAAGAGTTCTTCACAATCATTTTCTATTCTGTATGTTAAAATTTTTTGTTTTGAACATACGTTGTTAAAATATTATATTTCAGGGTTGTTTATATAATTTCAGTAAAAAGAAATTTTTAAATCTAGTAGTTTCCATTTTATAAACTTTTTATAAAATCATATTTAAAGCTTTAATTGAAACATATTATAAACTAATTAGATATTGATTACTATGCAAAATGATTTGTTATCCAATTAACAATGACTTAAGTAGCCGCATAAAAAATAAAACAATAATAAAGCAAATTTATAAATTTGCAATAATCATGCATTTAATTGCATTCATATAAATTATTAATTTAAAAAACATTAGCACCCAAAATTTCTTTCAAGACACATTAATATTTTTAATTGCACATTAATAGTAATTTGGCGAAGTAAAGTTTAACAAAATCTTTAGCCAGCTATTAAAAATTATAATTCCATGATAAAAATTTCAAAATTTAATATTATGGGAATTATTTTTAAGAACTTTGATAAAATCATTTTAAAAACAGGATTGAATTAGCAAAGAGAAGCGTAACTGCGCAAGCTTAAAAATTCAACCTTTGACCTCGCTTTACTCTTATAAAGTATTTTGCGCTGTCAACTGCACTAGTTTAGCTTTCAACTTCTGATCCATTCCATATCATAGAAAACAAGCCTTCAGTCTCCTTCGAACGTTCTTAGAAAACACATAGATTATGGCTCGCTTTATCCTTCTGTCTTTATTCCTCGTTTGTCTGATCTGCGTCTTTCAGGTAAATTTATTGCAATTAATTCATAAAGAACATTGTCACATTTTTCCAATGTTTTATTGAAAACGTCAAAATGTATTTACAAGATTTATTTTCTGTTTTTGTTGAAACAAGTATTTGATTGTCAAATACAGTTTACAATTTCGTAAGAAAAAAACAACTGTTTATTTTCATTAAAAAGAAAGAGAATAAGTATTTTTTTAAATTTAGTAATCGAATAAGAAATAAACCTGTTACGTTTATTTGTAAATAGTTTTTTTAATTATCTATAAATTTTCAAATTAGATGGATTAAATTCAAAAATTTGTACATATTAATTTTACCTTAGATTTTTTTTTTAATTTCAGATTGATGGCCAGTTATAATAATGTTCATTAAAATACATTGGTAACAATTGCATCATATTTCTTAATGTCTTCAGAATGCGAGTTGCTCACATTTCATGATGCATATAATACAGTCTTTTTTACTTTTATGATGCATCATTGAAAAAAATTATGCAATTACTACTATGCACTAAATGAGTCAGTAAACATTTCAAATCAAGTAATGAAAAGTTAATCTTTAAATGAAAACATGCATGCAAAGAGCAAAAATATTCGATTTTCGTTTTCAAATCCTTAAAGAAATGTGTTTTTACAAAAACAATAGTTCCTGGACAAAGTGTTTTTTCATCAAAATACGAAAAATTTCAATAAAATTTCGAACTTAACCCTCTCATTTGAAAATATAATAATATGCTACTTATTTTTTTTTAAATATATTTCCATCAACTTGGTAAAAGTGATCCTTATTTTTACAAGCTGCTTGTAAATTTGTTTGTAATTTTGAATAAAAATTAATTTTCAGCAAAAATATGCAAATGCTGCCCCAGCAGAACAAACTGACACATCGTCATCATCATCATCTAGTGCTGCTAAGGAGCTAGAAGATGCCTGGAACCATGTAAAGGAAACTCTAGAGAAAGGTTTTGATCAAATTAAACCAACTGTTGAAAAATGGGCCGAAGAATCCAAAACAGCATTGCAAAAAGCTGGAGAAGAAATTAGCAAGCAAGCAGAGAAGATCATCCCTAAGACAGCTTAAAAATGAATCATGGAAGATCAGAAATTAAAGATCAACGTTACTTACCAAACTTAATGAATAGATAATATTTATTTAAATAACTATGAACAAATTATACATTTTTTATGATTTCGTGCATTTTTAATATAATTTGGTATGAAAATATGTATTTGCACAAATAAATTGTAAAAAAAAGCGTCTTATTGATTGATGATTTAGAAAATTTAACAGATTTTACTTTTATTAAATACATTTAAAAATAATTCATATGCGTTTCCCCCAAAAAAATCTTATAGATTCAAGCAAAACATGGACAACGTTTTTTTAAACTTTGTATAATTAGTCATTCTAAATGAGACCTTGAACACTTTATGATTGGATTAGATCTGTTTTGTTCTCAAGAAAATGTATTATAGTTTTGTATAAAATTGATAATGATAAATTAATAAATTTTTACTGTAGGTAGAAAAATAACGTTAATCTGTTGATGAAAACCAAAAATTGATCAAAAAAGTTTGCGAGTCAAGGCTTCTAATATGTTCATCGTATAAATTGATAAGAAAGGCACATCAGTTCCAGAGGTCACTGAAATGTTTTCAGCTGCTCTTCGCTTCTTCGTTAGCAATAAAACATCTTCTATATGAAAAGTCAGGCACGTGCATTGTTCACTCATTGACAGACATTGCAACAGACTTTCTCAAAGAACCTTGTCCCCTTCTCTATCTCTCATGGAAACTACCTAACAACAATTAAGTTAAAATAATAGTGCACTTAATCTGTCCATTTATAACCATAATTTATTCAAATATCTCTGAACTTGCTTCTTTAATATGTATACTACATATATTTATTTCAATTCATACCTAGAAAAATGTTATATAAATGTTCTTAAATTACGTTGGATTTAGAGAACTCGGGTTATGCAACGATTATAGAACATTGTTCCACATGTTCTGTAATAAGTATAGATATAGATATAGATATAGATATAGATATAGATATAGATATAGATATAGATATAGATATAGATATAGATATAGATATAGATATAGATATAGATATAGATATAGATATAGATATAGATATAGATATAGATATAGATATAGATATAGATATAGATATAGATATAGATATAGATATAGATATAGATATAGATATAGATATAGATATAGATATAGATATAGATATAGATATAGATATAGATATAGATATAGATATAGATATAGATATAGATATAGATATAGATATAGATATAGATATAGATATAGATATAGATATAGATATAGATATAGATATAGATATATATTAAAACATTAATATAACACGTTTTGCAGAAAATCTGTGACACTGTAATTACTGTAATATAGATGTCGATTCCAGCCGAGACTCCTAATGTTATACAACTCTATTATAACAGAGCTACACGTAAAGCCAAAATAAAATTGTAACGAGACAGTTACATGAAATCAATTCGAACTAATGTTACAGTTAGTCTTCGACACATTTTGTCGCGATACTCAATGAAAAATTTTATCTAACTTTAACTGTAACTTTACAACTAAGAGTTCTCACAGTTTTTATGCAGTTTTTAACAGTTCTGCTTCTCGTTTTGTAACTGTGGTACTTACGGGTCGCAGTTTTTACAAAAAATTTACGTATCAATTACGTAACACATGTGAGTGTTCATTGGGTATTATATAAGTCAATTGTAAATACAATTATAAAGGTCTTATAGACGTTTTTATTTTGTTATTATAGAGGGACTATGTCTCCTTTATGTAACAATTCTTATAAAATACTCTTATAATTGTTTTAAAAAACAATTATAAATTCAGTGAATTACAATAAACCTAAATGAGAAAGCAATTCAAATTTGTTGTAGCAATTTATAAATACTTGTTAGAAGCCATAAATAAAATGAATAATTTGATTGCTTCAGGATTTTCTACATAATTTAATTATTAAAAGAGGTCAAAATATTCTACTACAGATATTTAATATATTTTAGGCGGCCGATCCTTTAGCATGAAAGTAGTAACAACGTGTAAAATACATTCAAAAAACATCATATGATGATCCTCTAGTCCCCATGCTGATAAATCACATATGAAAGTGATAAATCTTACACACAGGGTGGCCTCGATTGAACTCATATCATTACGGAACTTTTGAAATAAGGAACAGATAAGTAACACTCACGAAAATTACATTCGGGAATTTCAGAAAGCAGTGTAGTTAAATTAAAAATATTTCAATCAAACTATGGTGATATAGATTTTTATTTAAAAAATTTTATTAAAAATATGCAATATGTATTGAGAAATGTTTTGAAGGATTAGTTAAGATATTTATGTATTCATTAATACATTATGTTAAATTGTTTGATATTTTCACAAAAATGACAACAGTTTTATCGAAAATTTCCAACACATAGCAAAGTTATAATTTAAGTGCCCTGAGAATTTGTCAAATAAAAAGGAATTTTTTTAATGCAAATAATTACATATTTTAAACACTATACAGTTGGCACAAGATTTTAAATCGCGTCGAGAATGTTCTAAAAACATTCCAGAAACGATGTTCTATGTTACATATCCCAAAAACGTTCATAAAACGATGTTGAAACATTTTTGGAACGGTTCAAATATTTTGTGCCCAGTGGATAAGTTTCTTAAATATTGATTTAACAAATTATAAAATTCATACGTATTAATTGTTGAATTCGAATTCATTACCATTTTATACTGATAGAATTTTTACTAATTCAAACTGAAGAAGTGAAAAGTGTTTAATTTTTGGTGAATCCAAGTTTTTAAACATGTAAAAATCAGATATGAAGATGTCCATAAAGTCTGTTTTCTATAAAATAAAACATGAAATATTTTTGAACCAACTTTTTAATTCAGGAACAATACAATTTATAGACCATTAAACTTTAGAGGATAAAAAGTTGAAAAGTGTCTGATTGAATTAACTACGTTTCCAAAAATCTTTACCTAAACTGAAAAGTATGCTGTATTAAAATAAAATGGCACCATAACATTTAATTGAACCAAACAAAAATATTAGGTTTTTCGTATTATGACCAAATAATTTATTTTATCTAAAGATAATTAAATTAAACAAATACAATTTTAGGTGATAATGTTAATTGAACATATTATTAAAATAAAAATTATCATTTTCTAGATTAAAAAAAAAACCAATAAAAAAGTTAATAGACGGATAGAAATGTGCATTGAATCAAGTAGGCGTAATTACACCCAGAAAACAGTTTGTTTGAATCAAAGAAACATTTCTTTGATATACGGTCAAAGAAAAAATTTCTTTGAATTGAAGAAAGTTTTGTTGATTCAAAAAAAGAATTTTTTTGATGTAAACAAATTTATTTCTTTGGACCAAAGATTTTTTTGTATTAACAAAACTTTCTTTAATTCATAGATCTTTTTTCTTTGACCGTATATCAAAGAAACTATTTTCTCAGTATATACTTGGCCGCTTTTACTTGAAAGAAAGTATTATTTTCTGAGTTCAATGGACCGATTTTCTTGAATCAAAATAGTAACAGAATTAGTAAAACTACTTTAATCAAGAACATATATATTAAAGAAAAATAAGTATTTAATCAATTTGTTTCATTATATTTATTTGTGTGAATTTAATATAATGTACTATTCCGTCTGAGAATATATTTTCTCAGATTCAGAAAATCTACTCTTGTTCCAAGCAAAGGGTACCAAGTATTTATTTACTTGCATCAATTTCATATTTCTATTATAAATTAGTTCCTATTTATACCTAGAATTGATCTGTACTTAGTAAAATTTACTTGATCCATGAACATTTTATTTTCTGTGTATTAATATACTAGATTTTTACGATAAATTCCAAAAATGAACTCGATTAGATGAATAATAAATTTGTACATCAAAGACAACTAAATTGAATAAAAAATACTAATAAATTAAATTATAATGAAAGTTAAAATCTAATAATTTCTAATTCAAGTATAAAAGCCATTATCTAAAAGTTGTTCTTATTAGCTCTTTGATTGCCTCATAATTGAAATGACCAATCAATAAGATTTATACTTTTCTAAGCAAAATCATTTTTATAGTCTCTAAAATCTCTTTTTCTCAACCTCTTGTTTTTCTATTCTTTACATTTTTTAATCTGAAAAACTTAAAAACATAAGTTTTTTTACTCAATTATATAGTTCTTTTTCGAATAAAAAGAGCATAAATTTATTTTGAACTATATGTACTTACATCTATATCTTCAGTAACATTTAGACACAAATATGTGCTATTTTTTTAGTTTAGGTATCTCAAAGTTATGTGCTAGAATTTTATTGTTATTCCTAAGGAAACTTTAGGTATTTCATCGATATTTTCTGTACAATTTTATGTAAATTTTCTCACAGTTTTTTACACTTTTCCACATTACCAAAGTTTATTCCAAAATAGGGCTCATATGTGTAATATTTTATTTATTGTTTTGATATTTTAGAAATAAAGAACACTGATGAAGCCTCCGGTCAGAGTTGAAAGTTTGAAAGTATATGTAACATTCTGAGTTATTATTTCTGAACCCTAAAGCCAATTATTAACAACAACAACAACAACAACAACAAAAACAACAACAGCAGCAACAACAACAACAACAAAATCGTATTATATTAATTAAATAATTCTTAATCAAATTTGATTTGAACTATAATAAAATTCTGATTGATTTGTATTTTCAAGAGCTGAGTTCGCTGATATTTACAGTGGAACTAATTGTCAAATAATCTGAAAAAATCAAAGAGTTGGAAAAGTGAATTTTGTAGAAATGAGTGTACTTTCCCTGAACGAAAACCGAAGCCCCCTGGGTATTATCCAAGCTCGATAATCAGCACTTTGCCCCGACTGCACCGATAAGGATTGCCTATAAAAGTTAGTGACTAAGTCCATACAGCATCAGTAGGTTTCCGATTCTAGTGAAGAAATTTATCTGTAGTGAATAAGACTGAAACTGCAGATCGTCATGAAGAAGACTTTCGCCATTTTTGTAGTTCTGGTAGCAGCATCTTCCGCTGTACCACGATCTCCGAGGGATGTCAAGGAAGCAGCCCAGCCCACTCAACTTTCAGAGCTCATCACCCAAGCACAAACCAACATCAATAATTTGGCTGAACAGATTCAGAAACAGTTGAACCTTCCTGACCAAGAGACTGTGGTAAACACCCTCAAGAATCAGAGTGCCACTTTTGCCAACACCCTCCAGGGTTATATCACCAAGGCTTCTGAAGAGGTAGGATAGTAATTCCATTTATCGTAACTAAGTTCTAGCTTAAAGATCATTACCGAATAACATTACCTAATAATTCAGGAGTAGATAAAAATAATATAAATTATGAAAAACTATATTATGCTTACATACTCCCTAAATCTGAATCAGTAAAATAAAGTGGAAAACAGTTAAGACTTCCACTGGAATTCCGGTAGGAGCATATAAACTGTTAATCAGCGTATATCCACTGTTTTCCGGTTTATTTTATTGATTTAGATTCAGGGAGTATCTCTTGATCGGAAACTGATAAAAGTTAACCCGTGAACTCTCAGATCCGGGTATAAGGTATTTTTTTCCCCGATGATCTCATTTTTTGAGGATATCAAAGGAACCTAAACACATTGAAATCTGATAAGTTATCGAAATCCTAAAAAATAAAAACTATTGGAATTTTAGAACGTAAGTATAGAACTGAATTATTAGAGACAAAAATGTAGACTTCGTTTACAATTGATTTTCATATGAAAAATTTTACATAATTGTTTTGCCGAATTCACAAAGTATTTTATTGAATTTATAAAATTTTATAGTAGAATCTGATAATTACTTAACATTTTTTAAAAGTAACTATAATATTCGGCTAAATCAATCAAATTTTATTAAACAAAGATCTTTTTTGAGCCAATAAAATCATTTTATGCAATGGAAGCATAGTTTTCGCATCATTCCAGGACTGTTTGATAACATTAGCAAATTGGGGAATATTTAGGGTGGGGATTTTTACCATACTTGGTAAAGCACGGTAAAGTATCGTGTTCAAGTTATAATGTACTATTTTTAAACCAACCAAATATTTTCTTGACCGTATAATAACAAAAAAAATACTATGCTTGGATTACCAAAAATTTGCTTAATTCTACCAAATCTTTTACTAAGTGAATAATAAATAACAATAAACCAGATTTACTAATGCTTTATTATAATAAATAATGTTTTTCTTGATATTGATATCAAGACTACAAAAAACTCCAAGATAATGAGCAAATGAATAATAAAACAAGTCCCTTACGCAATCTCATCCGCTTTTAAACAAGAAATTAAATTATATCTTCGCGATTAGATAGTTTATTGCTATTTATGTTTACCTTAACTAAGAATAATATTATCAGTAACTGAATTTAGTTGATTCAGGCAACTTTAAGCAATTCTTATATAAAATAATGCTAAATGATTAAAACAATTTTCTTTAACTGATGAATAACTAAAAATCTACAATTAAAAATCATTTTCTCCATAGCGTAATAATCATGATTTATCACTTTCGTTTTTTATATAGGATAGCAATTATGATTTTTAGGTTTTTAAAAGAATAAATCAATTTCAAATATAGTTGCTTATTTCTTTGCCAATTAATTGTGGAAGAGAATATTTTTATGTAGAAAAAAACATTTGATTTCAATGAACCCTTTTTTTAAACTTTGAAAATATCATCTATTTACTAACCTAGTGCAAATTTTTTTCTACAATAAAATATAATAAACTACAAAATGAGCTACAATAAGGTAATTGTTAAAACTTTTTGTAAAGTTTGACAAGATGACATATTTATAAAAACAATTGCATATTCTTAGAATTTTCACATAATTGTAATTTATTGCAGTTTATTAGATTTGGATGTAAAAATATACTTTCGCAAGGCGTAATTTAAAAGTTGCAAACGCCCATCGCTAAAAAATATATTTTAAATCATTTTCAGGTGAAAGCCAAGAGTCCAGAACTCGAAAAGTTATGGGATGATGTTAAAACCAGACTGAGCAAAATTGCTGAAGACATCAACTCCCAAATTCCGAATGCCAAAGATCAAGCTGCTACTCTTCAAGCTAAATTGCAAGAAGGTGTTCAAGCTATAATTAAGGAATCTGAAAAAGCCAGCAAAGTTTTTAACGAGAATTCTGAAAAGGTCCAAGAAGACATCGCTAAATTCACAAAGCAAGCCATTAACCTTGCTGTCCAGACAACACAGAATCTCAACGAACAACTCAAGAAGGCAGCCGAAACACAAAAAAGCTAAAATAAAGAAAACAAATGAACGCAAACAGAAATTTACAACTTTCAGAATGTCTAATTAAAAGTTCAAAGCTCATCATTCAAAACCGATAATAGTGTTTGTCACCTGCACTTCATGAGCCTTTTTCGAGTAACAGCATTACAACAATTGTTTTATTGAAAAAAAAAAGAAATAAGAAATTTTATTGTTACTATACTGGTGTTCTTATTATTTATTTTCACTGATATGCCCGGATAAAAATATGTTATTTCAATAAAGATACAGTCAATTGCGATGTAAAGGGTAATAATATAACAATTATAATTTTTATACAAGTTTTTAAGAAATTGTGAAAAATTGTAAAAATTTTCAAATTCTAGCAAAAAAATGTAATTTCGTGTAAATTATTCTAAAATGTTTTTCAGAACACATAGACTTTTTTTCAAAAAAATATATTGAAAATGATCTAAAAGTATAAAAAAAGTTACAAAAGAAACTCAATTTTTGCAAGAATTCACAAGCGCCAACAAATTCTCAAGCAGATCATCTTACAATTTTTAAACCCTCCAAATACCGGGTGAAGTCTCCGACGGCCCCACTTTCTTATTTTTCTAATGTAAAATTGTGTCAAATTTTTCACCCGATATTCGGAGGGTTAACCTAGAAGTTCTCAACGGAATTTTCATTTTTAAATTGAAAAAATTTGATATCTCCTATTTAATTTCAATTTGTTCAAAAAGTTTGAAGATATCAAAAGTTGATAAGTGGAATTTTCTCAACAGGAAAAATCTACTGTTAAAATAAGTTCAGTATATTGTCATTGCTTATTGTGATTTTAATTATCTGCACCTCCCAATTTATTTTACCAACACATTATACAATACTTTTATTTAATTTTCAATCACTTATTCAAGCAATCAACAGTGAAATTAACAATGACCTAGAAGTATGATTTTTTCATATCAATTGAATTTATGAATACAACTGTAATTATTCATACACAATGTTAATCAAATGAACAAAGTCGTGATTTCGTCAAAGTTTTTCTTCCGGGATGAATCTCTGGTGTTCCTACGTTTTTTAGGCATGTCCGTCATATAAGCTGAAGTAAGTGAATAAGAAACATTATAAAAGAATTTTTTTTTAAATTTAATATAGTTTGTGTTATATGAATAAGAAACAATAATTATACAAAAAAGTACAGTTTCATCAGGGATATTATATATCCGAATGTTACGTTGGGAAATTCCGAGGTTATCCGTAATCTGCCTTCGCTTTTACGTAATTTTAGTTTTGACTGTAAATATGGTGCAGCCGAAGCCTTTCGATTTTGAAATTTTGAGATACCATCCACCCAAATTTCAGGTTTGTCTCTTTGATTCAAATAACTGAATTAAACAAAGAATCTTTATTTTTATTATTTTATCATTATTTTTATTATTTATTGTCATGTAACATTTAGAAAGGTAATATCAAATCAGTTTACTTATCATTAATACAAAGAGTGGAATGTCGGAGGGGAGAAGGGACAAAGTTATACGATTTTTTCCAAATTTGTTTATTATTATTAAATTATTCAATCAGAATGAATTAGAGCTCAGGTTGATTCAAGGCGAATTTTCAATTCAAATCATTTTGACCTCGGGTTTATTCAGACTGAAGTCTTAAATCGAATCGGATTGATTTCCAATCAATTTGCATTGAAGGAAATTCAAAAAAATTTTCGGATTGGTTTGGAAAAAGATTTTGGAATTTCTATATTTCTATTTCTATATTCTTGAAAACGGATAAATAGTTACACCAGTGACAATTTTTCTTTATCAATTGGGCAGGAACAAAGGTAGGTATTCATTTGTCATTCATTTTTATCATTCCTTTGGCACAAATTTTTCCTAAAAACTACTAGAATGTTACTAAACTATAAATTCACTGTTATGAAAATACAAGATAGACTACATCTTGGAAAAAATTTCGGTGACAGTTCTATACCCGATTCTTATCCTTGTATTTTTGTAGCAGTGGATTTGAGGCCATGCATCAATCGGACTAAATTGTACAAGTATTCGTTCATGTAAGATAACTTTTTTAATTTAAAAAGTATCTTTCTGAAATTTAGGAAACGTAACAAAAGACAATAAAGCACGCCTGTTAACCTTTTTTTAGTAGAAATTTTGAAAAAAATTCGAAAACGTAACGACAATTACAGTAAACTGTAAAATTTTTTGTAAAATTTTCACTTAAATGAAGTTGACAGACGCTCTTTATCCTCTTCTGTTGTGTTTTCCAAATTTTTAGGAAGATATTTTTCAAAATGAAAAATTTCACTCATATGAAATTTTACAGGAATTTGGTCACGTGATCTGGTCGATTCATGGCCTTAAAGTCTAGTATAAAAATTTAGTGGTTTTTTAAGTGAATGAGGTTCATGAGAAATGGAAACATATAAAGAATAGTACACGCCAACCAATTATAGCAGTCAACTTCTCAACTATGAAACATGTGCACATACAAGCTCGCTAATCAGGGGACATAAAATTACATTATATACAGTAATACCTCAAAAATTTCAACGATTTGTGGGAGACTGTTAAAATTTTAGAGATCCTACACGGAAAAAAATTTGACGAGGCGATTGAGCAAATGAAGAATGATCCCAATTTTAAACAATTAATATGTACAAATCATATAAAAATTTTAGTCAAATTGTATGAACTGTTGAGGTAAAGAAACACATTTTTCACACAGTTGCTGAATAACAGAAATTATTATTTTCTACAAATTGCATATGCTTCCAATATTAAGTGAAAAGTTTAGATGAAAAATAGAAATATATAATCCCATAGCAGCAACTTGTTTATCAATTTCAATATCACTATACTAGCTATATTTTAAATCCCTGAAAATTTATGTGCTGATGTATTCACAATGACAGCTAAAGTTGAAGTGCAGTCTTTAAGGCCATGTATCAATCGAACCACGTGACAAAATTATACATTAATTCGTTCATGTAAGATAACTTTTTAAATTTACAGAAAATCTTTCTGAAAATTAGGGAAACGTAACAAAAGACAATAAAGAACATCTTTTAGCTTCTTTTTAGTAAAAATTTTGAAAAAAATTCGAAAACGTAACGACAATTACAGTAAACTGTAAAATTTTTTGCAAAATTTAATCATTTTCAATCTTTATATTGATCATTTGATAGAGGTTTATTTAAATTTAATCATTTCCAATACATTTTTTCCTGTAGAGTATACATTGCATTATTTTATGCTCACTAAAATTTGTATTATGTGTACAGATCTTTTTAATAAAATTACATTCAATGTAATATAACTTTGTACATATAAGTTATATTCTTAAATATGAAATTTATCTTTAGATCATTAATTGAAAAGGTATTAGATAAGTTTCAATTTTAATAAGCATAGTAAGAAGATACTTTTGCAATGAAAGTCAGTCCTATGTCATCTATAGTTTACACGGAAAAGGTATTAGATAAGTTTCAATTTTAATAAGCATAGTAAGAAGATACTTTTGCAATGAAAGTCAGTCCTATGTCATCTATAGTTTACACGGAAAAAAATGGAAGGTCAAACTTTGAGATATCAAAATTTGTGTAGTCAGTTTTATATTGCAGATAGTACCACGTACCACCCATGAATTTTTTTCATTGTCAGGGAGATCATAATATATAGTAATAGTCTATTCAAATATCGACATGGTAACAGGTTTACACTCTAACATGAAATGTGCGTGCAAATTATATGTTCACGTGATCAGCACCGTTATCGCCAATTTTCAAAAAGAACGCTGCCGTTTATTGCCGGTTCCGCACAGTAGTCAAAAATCGGGAAAAGCTGGCCAAAATATGAAAACCTTTCCAAATGTCAACAAAAATTCACTATCTAGAGTTTTAGGTGTCGCTGAACCCAAATCTGAAGGTAATTTTTAGAAAAACAAATTGTCGGATTAAATATATAGCGGATCTATTTTCAAAGAAGTCATTGAAAATTCATAAAAATTTATATAATGGGGTTGGGATAGTCGCTAATCACGAATCTGAGTTATCTTTTTGCAGAAAAGGATGGCGGATCAAATATGGTAAACGTAATTTCTAAAAAATCGTTAAAATTATATAAAAATTGATAAAATCTAGTTTTCATGAAAACTTATTTCGAATTTAAAGTTTATCATCATAAAATGGCAGATTAAATATAGTGAATGTACTTACCAGGGGTGTTAGTTGAAGTTGGCCGGTTTTTTCAATAAAGAAAACACTTAATTCTCAAGGGAATCTCAAGAAATTTTTATTCAAAGTATTGACCATTGGATTCTACACATTTTGCCCATCTTTCAGGCAAATCATGGATACCATTCTAAAAAAACTTTTTCTCTTTCAAGGCAAACCATTCGACGAGCCATTTTTCGACTTCTTCAAAATTGGCGAAGCGCTGCTCTGCGAGTGAGTGTCCCATCGGTGCGAAAAGGTGATAGTCGGACGGGGCGAGGTCTGGAGAGTACGGCGGGTGCGATAATATTTCCCAATTCAATGCTTTTAATGTATTCTTCACCACTTTAGCGGTATGAGACGGTGCGTTGTCATGTTGTAGGATAACTTTGCCATGTCTTCGGGCCCATTCCAGCCGTTTTTCGATCAACGCATGATTGAAATTGATAATTTGTTGTCGGTAGCGATCCGTATTCACCTTCTCACCAGGTTTTAATAACTCGAAGTACACCACACCACACCACACTGGTCCCATCAAACACAGAGCATTATCTTACAGCCAAAACGATTTAGCCTTGGGGTCGATGGGCCGACCTCACCAGGTGAAAGCCAATAACGCCTGCATTTCCTCGTCTTCGAACTTTTACGCTGCACCAGGATGTTCATTGTCTGTTAAATCGAAATCTCCACTTTGAAATTGATGAAACCATGTCTCACATGTTCTAATCACTGGAGCATGTTCACCATAAGTTTCTACCAATAATCGATGAGCTTCAACTGCTTTTTTCTTTTGATGAAATAAGAAAAGCAACGAATGCGGTAAATGCGATTTACTTGGAACGAAACTCGACATATTCACTGAGGTAAACAACTATGATGCTATTATTTTGGCAGAATGTAATTGTGTATTTTTGAAGGTTATTGTCCATAGAAAAATATGACATAGATGCCAAATCATAGAAATGTATACATATCTCTAGCGACATCTATGAGTAAAACCGGCAAATTTTAACTAACACCCCTGGCATTGTCCAAAAAGTAGTTTAAACGTTTAGTTCAACGTTTTTTTAACAATTTTACCTTTCATTACAATATCGCTGATAAAATTAATAAAATTAAAAAAGGCGAATATGAGTCGCTGGTTTTTTAATATGTTTAATGTAAAAGTGTATTCTATATCCGACAAAAATTTAAGAGAAGGGTCTCGCGGGAATTTTTATTAATCCACTTTTTTATTAACATTATATATTGTAACGGGGTAGAGGAAACATATAATAATCCCTAATATTTGTATAGTATGCCTGAAATATACTTTTTTTTTTTTTTTTTTTTTTTTGTGAGGAGGAAAAATGGCGAAATCTTTTATAGACTTTGTACAGGACTCTCCTAGGACGGGTATAGTCATACCCGTTAAAACCAAAAAACCCCCTCTCACGAACCAATACACCGCCCGCGGAACCGCCTTTCAGCTTTAAACTTCGCGGGCAGTTGGTTCCAGCTTAAAATCGCGTACGAGTCTTCCGTCGTCCGTTCGCCCGGGACCCCCATCCTGCCTAAAATATACTACAGGACTTCTTTATTATATAATATACCTAACTTGGTCAAAGGTTGAAACGATCACATCGGACCAGCGATCCCAGCATATAGTTTGCTAGCGTTACACGCGCTCCGTGGCGTAGAAGGTCTGCAGGGGCAGCGACTCGAACAGTCACCACTAGGCTCGCAGCGCAAGCCTGCCCGCTGTAGACTCGAAACCGCGAGGCTATAAGCTAGCTTGCGTAATCATCAGTGGTATCTACAGTCGGGACTCATGTCCCAGGTAGCACCTCAGGAAGCAGCCAAAGGGTCACCGAGGAGCAATCGCAGTCTGGTAAAAATATTTTTTGGTATCGAAATACACTAGGTACGCTGTCCAGGCTCTAGTGCAACTTTTTATTTTAATTTAATTAACTTATTTTCTGGTTACGCCACCCAGGCTCCAGAAAATAAGTAGTGTTCGTGGGTACGCTGTCCAGGCTCCACTATAAACTCTTGTGCCTCCACCCGCTCTCTAGCCCGCTGCCCAGGCGTAGAGACGGTTTTCCTTCTTCCTAAGAGAGAGATGCACGCTGCTCAGGCTGTCTCTCTTCCTCTCATGGCGTACGCTGCCTAGGCTGCCATCTCGATCAATTCCTTTCCACGGTGTACGCTACCATTGGCTGCCGCGAGGACTAGTATAATTGCGTTCTGATTGGTGCACGCCACTCAGGCTGCCAATCATAATTCTTTTTCTTAACGCTTGTGCGCGCCGTCTTGGTGGCCAAGTGAACTTAGCTTCAATTAATTATAAATTGATTCGGGGCCTTCCCCTTTAAGCGAGAGCCATTAACTGCGCTCTAATTGTTAAAACGCCATCTAGGCTGCTAATTACAATTCCCTTCAACGCTTGCGCGCGCCGTCTTGGCGGCCAAGCGAACTTAGCTGTCATTATCGTAATCATTAATTTGGCGCTTTCCCCTTTAGCGAAAGCAGCGCCATCTGCTCACCTCCAACGACCCTATTCTCGTAAAGGGTGCGGAACTGCGTTACCGACCGTGGGACGCAACGATAAGAGTGAGACTGAATCTATGTAAGCTGTCTACTATCGCGACGCCAGCGCCACCCATATTGATAAATTGTCAAATATTATCCAAAATGTATTTCCTTAGTTATTTGGAAAGTGCGTTAAAAATGGGTAACGCGAGTGATAAAAATTATTTATTTATTATTTGTTATATCGCGATATCAGCGATCTCTATATTTACAAATTGATAAAGATTCCTTGAAGTATTTTCTTTAGTTATTTCAAAGGCGCAATAGCAATTGGGCACACGAGCGATTGATATTATCTTTATTCATTAATTGTATTATTGCGGCGTCAGCGCCATCTATATTAAAAAATCGTTAAGTTTGTTTATAATATTTTTCTTCGTTTATTTGGAAGCACGCTGGCGATCGAGCAACACCAGTGATTCAAATTATTTTATTTATTGTCGCGACGTTCTTTTATAGACGTTGTACAGGACTCTCCTAGGACGGGTCCAGGCATACCTGTTAAAACCAAAAAACCCCCTCTTTCGAACCAATACACCGCCCGCGAAACCGCCTTTCGGCATTAAACTTCACGAGTGGTTGGTTCCAGCTTAAAGTCGCGTACGACTCTTCCGTCATCCGTTCGTCCGGGACTCCCATCTGCGAACGATCCTCGATGCGATTTCTACTGGCCACCGTTGTTGCTGCCCTCTGCACGCCCATCGAGCTCCCTCGTCTTCATCACCAGGGTGACGAATGACTCGATAAGTATCCATTTTTGTTCAGACTGGAGCATGAGAGAGACCATCGTGTCAGGGGTGAGTTGTGCGCCCACTGCCCGACCGACAACCTCCCTTTCCGCGCCCCACCTGGCACAGACAAAGAGTGTGTGCTCTGCATTGTCCATAAGGGATCCGCAGTAGCTACGCGACTCGTCGTCTCTTTTCTTGAAGCGCTTCAGGTACGCATTAAAGCAGCCATGGCCTGAAAGCGCTTGCGCCAGGTAAAAGCCGACTTGACCGTGCTTTCTATCCAGCCAGGTGGTGAGCTCCGGGTTTAGACAAATTACGAATTATTAAAATTGTTTTAAATACATTTCTCTAGTCATTTCAGAAGTGCGTTAGTTACCTGGCAACGCGAGTAAGTGACATTATCTACCATTGCGACATCAGCGCCATCTATATTTACAGATTGTTAAAGTTTGCTTATAGTAAGTTTCTTTAGTTATTTTGGAAGTACATTAGTGATCGTGCAACGCTAGTGATTTAAACTATCCTCATAGGTTATCGCGACGTCAGCGCCACCTACGTTTACAAATTGTTAAAGATTGATTAAAATACGCTTCTTTGATTATCATTTATGTTATCGCGACACCAGCGCTACCAAACCATTTCATAATACTCAGTTTCAACACCGTCAGCGCTACTCAGTATTATTCCATGAACCATGGAATGTGATATTTAGGGAGCCAGGTGACGTGCACCTACCAAAGCGCCATCAGCGGTCAAAATATAATTCAAAATTATTTCGGTAACTCGTTGATGTATACAGACTTAGAGAAATAAAGACTATTTTTACTATATTTAAGGACTCCTACCAATTTTTCCACACCTTTGGATCCAAAAATATTATTTAAATAAATAAGAATAAAGTAAGGACAATTTCGAATTCTCTTTAGGTACTAAAAGAACTGACTCCCTTTCACAAGAGATGCGGTGGCCAAGGCCCTTCCCAAACCGACTGTAGAGTGGGGGAGGATATATGTTTCCGTTACAATCCCCCCTTTAGAGTGGGTTTAGTCTCTAAACCCTTTTGTTGGGTCTTATTTTAACATTCACAGTCTTAATAGTACAATCCATATTTCTTATTTCCGTAGGTGCTGTAGGCGCAGGAGTATAATGCACAGTTGGGGCTGCGGTTACTGTTGTTTTTACGCAAAATATACAAATTTTCCGAGAGACACATTTACGAAGTAGTTCGACAATACCACATTTGTAACCCGGAAAAATTATGAAGCGGCGGCAAAAGCGCTTTGCAATGACCCAAGCCTATCATCAATGTCGTTGATCCCTACCCCAAGGATGATGTCCCAGGTGTCATGGTAGAGTTGAGCCTGCCCCAATTCTTCTGAGTGAATAGTTACCCCGGTCAGGTCGATTGTGATGATCTCCGCCGATATTATCTTCAGTAGCTATAATAGAATTAGTGTCGTCATCTGGAACATTATTTATAGTAAGGAATAAGCTGATTTGCATGAATGCGAATTCTTTTGTTGTTTAATAGTATTGTATAATTATTATTTTCTTGGTGTTCCACGATAACTGCCGGTCCTTTCCATGAGGGAGACAATTTGTTCTCTGGGTGGTTATTGGTGAACTTGCCTAAATCCCCCGGTTCGTAGACACCCTGTGGTATAGAAATTTTTGAATCTTGGAGCTTTTGTATTTAATTTTCTGCATCTCTATTTTCTCTTTTGCCTTCTGTAAGTAGTGTTAGTGCCTTCGTTTCTAAAGGTTAAGTAATTCCTCATATTTGACCTTTGGTGTGGTGCTTAGCATTGAGGGTAAGTTTACCTCTCTGACAAAGGATAGTTGGAAAGGTGAGTATCCGGTACCTTCGTTTTTCATAGTGTTGTATGCCATAAAAATTATTTTCAGATTATGATCCCATTCGGTGCTATGGTCCTCGATACTGGTTTTTAATAAATTCTTAATTGTTGAATGGGCTCTTTCAAGTGCTCCATTGCTCTGTGGCTGATACGCTGTTGTCTTTATGTGCTCAATCCTAAACATGTTTTCAAAGTTCTGTATCAGATCAGATACAAAGTTTTGTCCCTGATCTGTAAAGATATTCCTGGGGTCTCCGAATAGGTATATGTAATAGTCAAATAAGCCTTCTATAATGTTTTCGGATGCTATGTTTTTCAGAGGTATCAGGGTTAAGTACTTTGTGAGCATATCTTGAATGCTGAGGATATATTCGTTTCCTGAAAGTGTCACGGGCAAGGGTCCGAAAATGTCCATTGCTATTTTGTCGTTAGGGTTGACCGGCGTATCTGGAATGATTGCTTCACATTGTCTTTTAATTCTAACTGTCTTTTGTAATTGGCAAACCGGACATCGTTTGATGTAGTGGATGATTTCTTGCTCCATATTTTTCCATTCTCTAGTGTTCTTGCTCGTTCAATAGTTTTGTTTTCCCCAAAATGTTGTGCCGTAATAGACCCATGTGATTCCCTTTTGATTTCTTCCTTTTCCTGTCGAGTGATCTCTGCACGTGGGGAGTAGCACGTATGAAACTGTTGTTTTTTGTTTTTATTGCTCAGGAAGTTAAGGTAGTCTTGTATTTTCAGCTTTTCTAAAGGGGTAATCGTTGGGTCAACGACGTGGTAACGTGTAATGGATAGTTTGGCGGTCATGGCCTCTTGGTTTATTCTAATATTGCTAACCACTGAGTCTCATTAAATGGAGGTAATGTATCATATAACATTTTCAATGTGTTAACTAAAGGCTAAGTTTTAACGCCCCGCGATGTTAATCTGAAAGTTCAAACCTTTTATTTTTCTCGCGAATGTTGTTAAATGAAATAAAGGTGAAAATGTAATGATTTCTTTTTCGATGATATCTTTTTTCTTGTGAATTGCCCAGAATATCATGCATTTTTTTTCTGTGACTTTGGGCCTTTTTTCTGCTGACGAAGGTTGTGAAATCAGAAAAAAGGCGAAGTTCTGCAAGCGATGTGACTAAATTTTTGCTATTGGTAATTACTCTCGCATTACTTTTGCATGAAAAATTCTTGATCTTGAAAAAACAATGCGATATAGCGGAGATTTATTTGTATACATTTACCGTTCGACGTTGGTTTCTCAAGTCCATAGCGGCTTCTTGATGAGACGATTTTTCTTTTAAAATATATATAATTTGAACTACTGATTGAGTGAAGTGAAGTTCATTTTCATTCATGTATCTTAATTCAAAATGAATTTCATGAAGAAGATGACTTCTCTATGAAATTACGTTTATGCATGTTTAGATGCTAGATGAAAATAAAAATCAGATCATGTTTCAATAAACTTTTGGAAATGTTGATGGATCTAGTTTTTTGAATCACGAATACTTTTAATTGTCTCATTTAAAGCAGAATAAAATTTGAATAGTGACACAACTATTAGTAGATTGATATTTTCAATTTTATTTTATTTTATTTTTACATTCTCATCATGGATGAGAAGGTATTGGTTTTATGTGAAAAATGACTTTCTAAATTTTCATCAAATCTTTACGTTTTGAGACCCCCTGAGTCAGAAAAAATGGTTTTTACGAAAGTGTCTGTCTGTCTGTCTGTAGGTCGTGTGCGGCATAACTCTCGATAGAATTATCAGATTGAATTGAGCTTTGGTACACTTTATCAGAGCCGAAAAAGTAAGGACAAGTTCGTTAACCAGCCACATCCAATCAAAATTGAGGGGTTGAGCACCACTTTTGTGTTTTTGAAAATAATTTTTTGAAAAAATCAAAAATTTCAATACTGGTTTTAGATAGTGCTCATAAATCTCTAAAAATTATCCTGATAACATTTTTTGATTAAATCAAAATTAGAAATATTACAGCATATTCAAATTCGAAAAAAGTCAATATCAAAATTCCATTTTCCAGTTAAATTATACGGGATACGAAAAAACGTTATGATACAATATTATTGAATAAATAAAGTCCTACAAATTTGAACTGTAATATTTTTTCATAAGATGCATATTTTTCTTTTTAATTAAAAAAAATACTATTGAATATCCAAAATTCAATTTTTTAACAATAATATGTAAAATAAGAAAAAAACGTAAGAATACAAAGCTGTTAGTTTCAAAAAGATCTACAAGTTTTGTCTCACACAGTTTCTGATAAAACATATATTTTTCGTTTCAATTCCAAAAAATACGATTAAAATTCAAAAATTCCATTTTTTAGACAAAATATGTGAGAATCAAAAAAAACTTTGAGATGAAAATTGTTTGGCTAAATAAGGTCTACACATTCTTATCGATAAATTTCTCGACAGGATGTATATTTTATGTTTTGATTTTTAATATTAAATAAATTCGATTTTTTTCACCAAAATATGTGATACGAAATAAGCGTTGTTCTGCAAAATCATTTCCTTAAATAAAGTCTACGATTGTTTTTCCTTTTTAAAAGATTTGGAAGAAAATAAATTTATCAATAATCATGTAATTTATTAAAAAGTTACAAAAATGCATACAGAAAATCGAGCGCGAAGCGCGAGTGTCATGATGAGAATGTGTTCCTTAAGGCCGATAGAGCCTTAAGTAAATTGAATTTCCTGTTTCACTTAATCTGAAAAAGAAACTTAGTGAAATTGAGAAAATGACTAATTTACATCATCTTTAATATCATTAAGTTGGTTTGAGCTTGAGTATTAAATTATAAGAAATAAACTTAAACGTATGCGAAGAGCACAAGACCGAGCGCGAAGCGCGAGGTCCAGAAATAACGGAGCGCGAAGCGCGACGTTCAAAAATTCCGGAGCGCACAGCGCGACGATCGAATCGCGCGCCCTAGTTTTATTTTATTATGGTCCATCAAATTGTAATAAATTAATTTCCAGTTACCATATGCACTTTCAGATTTTGGCAATAAACTTTTTTTAACTCCGAACCTAATTCCTACCTTGAAGAAGTTTTTGCAGTTATCTTTTCCACTATATTTGTTTATTTGTTTGTTAAAAAAGTACAAGCAATATTCCAATATTAGCACATTAATTGTAATACTATTAGTATTAAAAAAAACTTGCGGTATAGTCATGGATACGATGGGAAGATGCTTCAATTTTCTCATCCAACGAGAATGAATCTTGAGTTTATCTTCATACAAGAAGCCGCTAAGGACTTGAAAGCCCAACGTCGAACGGTAAATGTATAAAAATAAATCTACGCTATATCGCATTGTTTTTTCAAGATCAAGAATTTTTCATGCAAAAGTAATGCGAGAGTAATTATTAATAGCAAAAATTTAGTCACATCGCTTGCAGAACTTCGCCTTTTTTCTGATTTCACAACCTTCGTAAGCAGAAAAAGGCCCAAAGTCACAGAAAGAAATTGCATGATATTCTGGGCAATTCACAAGAAAAAAGATATCATCGAGAAACAGTGTTGCCGGAGTGAGCGCTCTTAACTTCCCGGCAGCTTGATAGAAAATTCCCAACTTTTCCCGGACAAATTTCAAAACTTCCCGGAACTTTCCCGTAAATTAAAATCATCTAAAACTTCTTAAAAAAGTTTAAATATTTTAAACTCTGTTAAAAATATGTCTTATCCTAGGTTTTCATAGTTTAAAAAAAATATATATTTGTTATTTTCGAAAAATAATCAAAATTCTAAATCAAATAATTGTCCATCGACCTCAGTCTTTATGTTCTTTACGTTGATGAACAAATATTATTTTAAAAAATTGTGGATAAAGACCTGTAGGAACTAAATTACTCTTATGGTAAAGTACCACATGCCCTACTAGAGACAATATTTGACTAATAAACGTGTAAACAATATATGCGTACTGATCACGTTTAGAAAATACTGTACAGAAACATAACTTTACTTTTCTATCTTTTCACTCCTATAATCAAAGAGAATCAAAATAATTATATAATTTATACTTACAGGCATACAAGGTAATTTGGGATTCTCTTTTCTAATCAAAAATATATACATTTCCGAACTCTATATTTTAAAAATCTATTTCAAATTCCATTCAATGATTCTTTTTTGGGACATAATACTTTTATCCAATCAACATAGATATTGTGAGAAACTTTAGGCTAATTTTACACATAAGCGACTATCAAGAGATGTGACTCATTCATTTGAAAACCTGAAAAATCTGTTCATCTCACTTTAGCATATGGCGTCAGAAAGAGTTAGAGTGAAATGAATAGCAATAGGCCTTTTCCACTTGGTGGCATGAGAGCACTATGACATATGAAAGCGCCCTAAGGGCCTGCAACCAATAAAATGCTTCTTTCTTTTAATCAAAACTCATTATTAATAACTCTCTTATTAAATCTTCTATGCAAATTTAATACATAATAAGGCAATTATAAGACAATATCCCGGAAATTCCCGGAATTTCTTGACATCCCATAAAATTTCCCAAGTCAGTCAAAATTTCCCGGATTCCTGGAAATTTCCATGCAATTGGCAACACTGTCGAGAAAGAAATAATTATATTTTCACCTTTATTTCATTTAACAACATTCGCGAGAAAAATAAAAGGTTTGAACTTTCAGATTAACATCACGGGGCGTTAAACCTTAGCCTTTAGGCGAACACATTGAAAATGTTATATGAGGGGGGGGGGGGGGGGATTTCACTCCGTGTTTCACCGTAGACTAAAAAAACCACGATTTTGATTTTTTCAAAATTAACAAAAAAAAAATTCTTACTTTGTTAATAAGATTTGAACAATAACAATTATACTTTTAAGTAATTAAACTGAAATCGTATAAAGTAACAGATGGAGCTACAGGTAAGTTTAATGGGAAAATTCAAAAAATTAATTTCTCTGGACAAACAAAACAGGCAATTTTGCATGAAATGTGATAGAAGAAGATAAAGTTTAAAAAAATACACAGGAGATGTATTTTTAGGTTCTGTTTTGCGTTTCCATCATTTTCGTTCCAAAAAGTAAATTTCTTGATGAAAAACAGTCAAATGCTAAATCAATTCCATAAAAGGGATTTTTTAGGTTACGCTTTTAATTTCAGTTTGAAACTTGTGTTTTTATCGATTGGAAAGGTCAAGTGCTACACCAGATGCACAAAACATATACTTGTAGGTTATTTTATATTGTTTCATTCGGAAATGTATTTCAGTGGATTAAAACGGCCAAGCGTTACACATAATGTATAAAGGATGTGTTTAAGGTTATGTTATGAACTTTCTCTCTGAAATGCATAAATGTAGATAAAAGA